>PVIU01007553.1:0-75951 GCA_004026605.1 Ondatra zibethicus
TAAAGCCAAAGTACTGCAGCAACCACATGAATTATTCATGCCTTTGTGACGTAATTCTATTTTATTCCAATTACTTTGATCATTTAAAGAAAAAAATTGACATACCTTCTTAAATATGTTACTCTGTACCAACATTCTTCACAAGTCATTAACATGTGAGTAGAGAGAATTTTAATCATCAAAAGAATACTCCATAGTGAATAGTGTAGCAGTCATCATACTTTCTTTGTAAAGGGTCAGATAGGAAATATTCTCAGCTTTGGGGACTGTACTAACTCAGTTCCAGCTATTGAACTGTTTATTGTAACATGGAAACTGCCTCAGATAACACATAAATGAACCAGTGTGGCTGTATTCCAATAAAATTTTATTTACAAAAGCAGACAGCTGGCTGGATCTGGCCCATGGGCTGTAGTTCACTGATCCCTGAATTACTCCATAAGTTCAGTTCAGTACAAAAATTAAAATCCCTCAAAGGCCTCATTATTGACTTATTTTCTATATACTTTAGAATTAAACCGAAATGGGTGTTGCACGTAACTGCTGCAGGTTCCTGGAGTTTTATTTGGAGCTACTCATTTCCACATGGTAAACATAGAGTTTACACAATAATGAAATTAATGTTTGTAGCAGTAATAATATATTTTACATACTAAGCATGAATATGTCAAGATATTAATACCTCTATTTTATAATAATGTATTGTACTTTTACATGGAAACATTTGCTTATGAGGGCGCATAGTCACTCTTTTTATATTACATGCTCACTTCCCATATTATACAGCCCCATGAAGACTGATATTTTGATTGTCTCATGTAATTCGTTCCACATTTTCATCTTCCTTAAATAATGTCTGAAACCTTAATTTTTTTCTGATAGAATGAACCTCTACAGCCTCTAATGGTGTATAAAGCTAAGAAGGAAGGAAGTAGAGAATAAAGACTTCTCATAAAGGCATTTAATCAGGCAACTGGACTCACTCCTCAGATCAATATCTAGTAATAATAGATATTATTTTTATTTATTCATTGTTTTTCCCCTCCAAATTCTGAGTTCCTGAGGCCATGCGGATATCACGTCAGAGCCGGGCCCTGAGAGAGTGGTCTATGCAATTGCTAGCACTCTGATGAGAAGCTGTGGGGGAGACGGCTTGAGGGAGGGGAGAAAAAAATGTAAGCAGTCTCAGAGAACACACAGCGTCTCTCAAACTCTGTCATAGTCTTAAGGCCCACAAATGGCAAAATTGCAGGGCTGTTTCTACTGTGTCAGATTTTGTGTATCCGTTGTCAAACATACCAGTCACCCAAGAACTGAGATGAAGAAAATCACAAATAAATGATCACATGAGAGAAAATCCGCTGACGCTCAATCTTGGATGAAGGTTGATACTCTTTGATCGATTCAGAGCTGTGTTAGAGTTGACATGTTGTTTTGTACTGAGCCAAGCGAGGGAACTTGAACATGCTGAGCTCAGATGTGAAGTGTGCTAAAAACACCACAAAGTCTTTACTGTATCTCATGGACATGCTAAAGCTTGCCATTAACATGTCTTTTATTCTTTTTGCTGGAATCATGGCTATATATCTATATAATTATTTGCTTACTAAAATGTCTTGTTGAGAGAGAAAAAAGTGAAATTATAATTAGCAAGGGTGCAAGCCTAGCTCAGGTATTTCTTCCTTCACTGGGCTCAGCAAATAGCTTAAGAAATGTAGTTTAGACAATGAATTGCATTTATTTGTAGACCCTAAAATACATTATCATCAGGATTACTTTAATGTGCTTGATTTAAATCTGATAATAGTCAACAGAGTCTCATAAATTGGACAAGGTAAATTTTCCTGAGCTCCCAAATTATAAATGCAGAGAAATGTGATTAGTAGTCCAGATAACAGATTCTGAATATTCCAGTTTCAGGGGGATTTAAAGGAAATACAGAAAACAGCAAGTATTCTTGGCATGACTTGCACTACCTTCACCTCCCCACACAGTAACAAATTGCCTAAGAGATTAGCACAAAGATGAAAGTCATAATTACACTTATTAGTGTTCTCCCAAGAGATGATAAACTCTGTTCAACTTTATCAGCTCAGCATTGCAACCCCAAGCTTTGCAAGGCATCTCTCATTAACTAAGAGACTTTTATGCACATGTGCATACAGATATATTATATAGATGCACAAATACATGTACACACACTCATTTTTACTGTATGCAGTAATGTATGTATCTACATATAATGAGATGTATACATTTATATACACACAAAATCTTGATGCCCAATTAATAAAACCTCAGAGACAGATATTGGGGTTCAAACTGCATACCAGAAAAGCAAAACAACCTGCCACTGGCTCTTTCCTTGACCTCAGTACAAAAGTGGTGATCCTGCCTTCAAGACACCTCAGAATGAGACTTATACTGAGAGCTGTCTCCTCCCATTTTATAACTCTCTCTGGTTCTGGGATTAAGGGTGTCCATCACTATCACCTGGTTTCTATGGCAGGCTAGTGTGGCTACTGGGATTAAAGGTGTGTATCATTGTGGCTACTTGGATTAAAGGTGTGTGTAATTGCTATTTGGTCTGTAAGGCTGGCCAGTGTGGCTGTTTTACTCTCTGATCTTCAGGCAAGCTTTATTTATTAAAATACAAATGAAATATCACTACATAATCCATAGTCTAATGCAAACTTATTCATCGATTCTACCTTTTTTGATTCACTTTGTATTAATAGCAAATACTCTGATGCCCTTAGTTTCCTTTCTAAACATTATGCTTTGTTTTCAACTATGAGAAAACCTAGATATTCCTTGAAAACACTTCTTTCTCCATAGTTGCCTCAATGGGGTCAATTTTTTCCATGCCCCACTCCAGACCTATAAGCCTAGAAGTAGATGGAATGCCATCCTTGTTTAAAACTCTCTCCCTGTTTCCTCTGAAACCCTTCCTACCTGAGTTGGTGCAAATAGATGAGGCTCCTGTTTCATCACTGTGCTTGAATTGATCTGCTATTGCCTCCCAAGTATTACATGCCATCAAATAATATTTTAGAAAGTTTTTTTTGCTTGTGTTTGTATATATGGTACGCACATGTACACACACACACATATACACACACAGATGCAAGCGCACAGAGGCATGTGTATATGTGAACATGTATTCGGAGGTCAGAGATTGATACTGGGTGTCTTGTCTTTTTTGATTGCTTTTCTTTTTATTTACTGAGGCAATGCCTCTTTCTGAATTTAGAGCTTGCTGATTGAGCTAGTCTCACTAGCCAGTATCCTGGGGATCCCCATCTCTGCCTCCTGAGGTCTGGATTGCAGGTAGATCATAAGACCTTTCTCACTTTATGTGAATATTGAGGACCTGGAACTCTGGTCTTCACATTGCATGGCAAGTACTCTATCCACAGAGCCATCTCCTCAACCTTTAAAGTTCAGTTGGCAAAATTTATATATTAATCATGTAAATAACACTATTTTTAAGTATGTATGGAATAACCAAATTGAGCCAATTTACATACAAACACTTTTGGCCATGTTCTTAGCTTTTGGGATGAGAGCACAAAATCTACTCTCAGTGACTTCTTCCTTCCTTTCTCTTTTCTTTCTTTCTTTCTTTCTTTCTTTCTTTCTTTCTTTCTTTCTTTCTCTCCCTCTCTTTCACTCTTTATTTCTTTTAATCATGCTTCATTATTGTTTTTATTACACTATACATTTTTCTCTGCTCTCCTCCCTTCTCCCTTCTACCCTTTCCTGTGACCCCCGTGCTCCCAATTTGCTCAGGAAAACTTGTCTTTATCTCCTTCCTATATAGATTCATGTTTGTCTCTCTTAGAGCCCTCTTTGGTGTCTTGGGTTGTAGATTGTAGGCTGCTATTTTTTTTGCTTTTATATCTAAAATAAGTGAGTACATACTATATTTGTATTTCTGGGTCTCAGTTACCTCACTCAATATGTTTTTTCTAGATCTATCCATTTCCCTACAATTTCAAAATATCATTATTTTTAACATTGAGTAGTACTCCATTGTGTAAATGTACCATATTAACTTCATCCATTCTTTGGTTGAGGGGCAAATAGGTTGTTTCCGGGTTCTCGCTGTTACGAATAATGCTGCTATGAACATAGTTGAGCACATGTCCTTGTGGTATGATTGACCTTCCTTTGGTTACATACCCAAAAGTGGTATTGCTGGGTCTTGAGGTAGATTGCTTTCTAATTTTCTGAGAAACCACCATACTGATTTCCAAAGAGGCTGTACAAGTTTTCACTCCCACTAGCAATGCAGAAGTGTTCCCTTTACCCCACATCCTCTCCAGTGTAAGCTGTCATCAGTGTTTTTGATCTTAGCCATTCTGACAGGTATGAGATGGAATCTCAGAGTTGTTTTGATTTGCATTTCTCTGATGACTAAGGGTGTTGAACATTTCCTTAAGCATCTTTCAAACATTTCAGATGCACCTGTTGGGAGTTCTTTGTTTAGGTCTGTACCCCATTTTTATTGGACGATTTGTTCTTTTGATGCCAAATTTCTTGAGTTCTTTGTATATTTTGGAGATTAATACTCTGTCCAACGTGGGTTGGTGAAGATCTCTTCCCATTCTGTAGGCTGCTGTTTTGTTTTGTTGACCATGTCTTTTTTTTTTTTTTTTTTTTTTTTACAGAAGCTTTTAAGTTTCACGAGGTCCCATTTATTAATTGTTGCTCTCAGTGTCTATGCTACTGGGGTTATATTTAGGAAGTGGTCTACTGTACCAATTTGTTCAAGTGTGTTTCCAATTTTCTCTTCTATGAGATTCAGTGTGGTTTGTTTTATGTTGAAGTCTTTGATCCATTTGGACTTGAGTTTTGTGCATGGTGATAGATATGAATCTATTCGCATTCTTCTACATGGCGATATCCGGTTATGCCAGCACCATTTGTTGAATATGCTTTCTTTTCTCTGTTTTTTTATTTTTAGCTTCTTTGTCAAAAATCAGGTTTTCATAGGTGTGTGAATTGTTATCTGGTTCTCCATTTTGATTCTAGTGGTCCTCCTGTCTGTTTTTATGCCAATACCAGGCTGTTTTCAGTACTGTAGCTCCATGTAGAGTTTGATGTCAGGGATAGTGATGCCTCCAGAAGTACTTTTATTGCTTTGGCTATCCTGGATTTTTGCTCTTCTATATGAAACTGAGTATTGTTATGTGAATAATTTTGCTAGGTATTGCATTGACTCTGTAGATTGCTTTTTGGTGAGATTGCCAATTTTACTATGTTTATGCTACATACTCAAGAGAATGAGAGTTCTTTCGATTTTCTGGTGTCTTCTTCAACTTTTTCTGCAAAGACTTAAAGTTCTTGTCATATAAATCTTTTACTTGTTTGGTTAGAGTTAAACCAAGATATTTTATGTTATTTGTGGCTATTGTGAAGGGTGATATTTCTCTGATTTCTTTCTTAGCCAGTTTATTATCTGTGTAAGGGAGGGCTATTGATGATTTTTTAGTTAATCTTGTATTCTGCTGCGTTACTGAAGGTGTTTATTAGCGGTAGGAGTTGCCTAATAGAAGTTTTGTGGTCACTCATGTAAACTATCATGTTATCAGCAAATAGTGAGAGTTTGACTTCTTCTTTTCTGAATTGTATTCCCTTGATCTCCTTTTGTTGTCTTATTTCTCTTGCTAGAACTTCAAGTACTATTTTAAACAGATATGGAGAGAGTGGACAACCTTGGATTGTTCCTGATTTCAGTGGGATCACTTTGAGTTTCTGTCCATTTAGTTTGATGTTGTCTGTTGGCTTGCTCTATATTGCCTTTATTATGTTTAGGTATGTTCCTTGTATCCTTGCTCTCTCCAAGACCTTTGTCATGAAGAGATATTACATTTCGTTGAAGGAATTTTCAGCCTCTAATGAGATGATCATGTGTTCTTTTTCTTTCAGTTTGTTTACATGGGGGATTATATTTACAGATTTTCGTATGTTGAACCATCCCTGCATCTCTGGGATGAAGCCAACTTGATCATGGTGTATGAACTGAGTATATCATGGTGTTCATTTTAACATTATGACCATACAGTTTCATAAGGTCCTTAACAAACAATCATTCGACATGCCTGTAATCAATCATTTTGTCTTCTTATTCTCCAAAACTATAATCTCACATCTTTGCTCTTCTAAAACGGTGCATCATTAATGCATGTTTCCATGAACAATACTGAATTTCCTTCTCTCTTCCTCTTGCACTATGCTCACATACCTCATGCCTCACATTGATACATGATACATGTGTCAGTGTATCAATGACGAACAGTGAAGCTTTTGTACAGCTGTATGAGCCCAGCGCCTCCAGAGCTGGTCTTGATCTTATTCCTCTGGCTGCTTTTCTGGGATTCATTTGAAATATTATCCCACCTTGCAAATCATCATTTTTTACTCCCATAAATTACACATTTTAAACAAAGCAGTCTTAATATATTTTATCTCAAGCAACAATACTTCATAATTTCCATAAACCCTGTACTAATTCAGAGTTCCCCATTTCTGTTTATTTCAAATTTCTTTATAGTGTTCTTTACCATTTGATTCATTGCCTATTACTGTACGCTTCATCATCTGGTGTTTCACATACGTCTTCCTCTTTTATTGGGTGTTTTTTTCTCCTGGTCTAGTAAAATTGTGGTAGTAGGTTCACCTCTCTGGTCTTCACTAGTACACACAAATTCAAATTCACAGCATTCAACATTTTAGCAAGTGGCAACTCCAGGATCCAGGTGTTGCAAGTTAAACTAGAGCCAGCCTTGATTTCTTCCATCTTTACCCCATTTTTTTTTTGTAGTGCATGAAAAATTCCTAGGGGATCTCCTTCCAAAATGCATTCCCTGGGTACTTTTTATATTGCCTATAATTAGCAATGACTGCTGCAATGAACTATTGTAGACAAGGTTGTTTAAACAGCAGTGATACCTCGTAGGTCTGGAGGCCAAATTTAATACCACATTTTGGTAGAATTTGCTCCATAGTTTTTTCATGGTTTCTAAGATTTTTGCTGTCTCTTGGGTTGAAGAGCACCCTAATCTCTGCTATTATCTTTGTATGATACTCCTTATGTACATGTCTTAATTCAAAGTTGGTGTTGGGCTCCCATTTCCTCTTTTCATAAACACACATACATATACAATCTAGTATGCTCAGATGCTGTTTATGGGAAACGTCACATTGATAGGTAAGAGGATAGAACTTCATCATCCTTTTACAGCCCACAATTTAATTCATAGGAACATTCCAGTTTAGTCTCAATGATGCCGTGCTCTTTAGATAATAATCTTATAAATATTTCCCATCAAGCATACTTTGCAACATCTGTAACCTGTACATCTTAAGGTAAAAGTTTAATCATGGTAAGGAAGTTGTTTGACTCTGCTTTCAGTGTGCAGGTGGAATGCCTTCACTCTCTTGCGGATTCGAACCAGTTATAAGTTAATAAATACTTTGTCACTAATCTCCTTATGCCTTATCCAGTTTCATCAAATAAGAACTTGTCATTCACTCATTATGTGGTTTTGTGAAAAGATCATATACCATCCCTCCAGAAACATCTAGTTCATGATAGGCACGGGGAGACAGAAGTGAATATCATCTAGTGACCTTGGTCTCACTGTGTACATGCATGCACACACCGGTCTCCAGGAAGCAGGCAGTCTGATGAAGTGGAGTGTGGCCTGACCAGCCTGTTAGATTGTTGGGAGTGAACAAAGGACAATTCCAGGAAGAGATGATGATTGAGCATTGTCTCGCAGGATAAAGGTGAATTTAAGAACACAGAGGGCACTGAGGGAGCCAAAACATTATCAGACTGAATTATCCTGTTTTATCTTTTCAGCATCTATAATATCTTTCGGTTTTGTTAGGTACTAAGCACCATTTTATGCATCTTACCTTTAACATTTTATTTTCATCTCATGGTAACCCATTGAGCCAACTTGTAATGTTTTCCATGTATTTTCAAAGAGGAAACAAGATCTGAAAAATTAAAATTTGTTCAAGGTTACTGGGATACAATCTAGTTGGACTGGCTATCAACATACATACATCCCCTGGGTGACAGATGGACTCCAAAACAAGGGTCTAGAGTTGCTAACCAAGAACCCAGATTAGATACAACAGTAGCCCAAGACAGAGCCAAAGGCAGCAGAGTTTGAACCCAGAGGTAAACCCAAGGTCTGAAATGACGTTGACATCAAAATGCAGTTAGGGGTCCAGTTAAACTCCCACATGATGAAGAGAGTAAGAAAAGCAGGGTTCATCAGGGTAGAAAATAGTTGACAGACAAGATCTGAGTGCTTAGTACAGGGCATGTCAGGTAAGTCACAGTTCAATATTCTTCCAGCAGGTGTTTCTGATTCCAACTATGGAAAGAAAGGAAAATCCTAAGGAAAGAAATTTGGCTTGGACCGATCTTGACTATTCATAAGTAACCAGAAACCACAAAACATATTTGTGTATATATGTGTGTTTCTGTACCCAGCTGGTTGTAGTTTGAACATACTAACTGATTAAAAGTCTTACGTTTGCCACTTCTTAGTTAGGTGACCATCAGAATCTTTGGTTTTCCAATGCCTCTTCATCCTTGTCTTTAAAATGAAAAGTCCAACAGGGCCTACAGATAAAACTACACACCAGTAATCAATCTGTATCAGTAGCTTTCTTCCTCCTGTGATCATACCTGACAGACACAATAGAAGGCAGGGGGCATTTATTTCTATCCAGTTATGGAGGGTTTAGTTCACAGTAGCGAGGTCATGGCAGAGGGACGCTGGTCATATGTTGGTGAGCCAGGAATCAGACAGGAAGGAGAATGCCAACACTTCCCTTTTTTCTTTCCCCATTTTTATTCATCCCGAGTGCCAGGCCTTGGGGTGGTGCAGTTCACATTGAAGCTGAATCTTTGCCCTTAAAGACATACCTGAGGTATACCTTAATCTTCTTCAAGGTTATCAGTGATTCTACAATAAGTTAACATCTGATTTTAACCATCATGCTACTGAATAGTAACTTTTTAATTCAGAGTAGTTAATAGTTTTGATTGGTGCTGACCAATTCTTCAAGGAGATCCTAATAAAAGATATAGGTGTAAGTGAAAAATATAGAATAATCATAATAATCATTTGGTGCTCATTATGTTTAATGAATGTGAAAGGGGCTTTTAGTAGCATTCTCATTTAATTACTACATTAGTACTAGCTCTAGTTTCAAAACATAAGAAGGACTGGCAAGATGTTATGCCACACAAGCTTGGTGAAATGAGTCCTATCTCTGAAACCTTGGACATTATTATTAATAATAGAAAGAGAGAAACAGCCTCAAAAGGTTATCTTCAGACCTACACATGTGATGATGGCACATATGTCATGCATAAACAATAATAATAAATAATAGGATAAAAGATTAAGTGATATAGTATGGGATTCCTCTCTGTATGCTGTGAATACCACTGGTTAATAAAGAAGCTGTTTTGGGCCTGTGATAGAGAAGAGCAGAGCTAGGTGGGGAAACTAAACTGAATGCTGGGAAAAAGGGGACGGAGTAAAGGCGAAGCCATGGAGCCGCCACCAGAGACAGACACGCTGAAACCTTGCCGGTAGGCCACGAGCCTCCTGGTAAAATATAAAATAATGGAGATGGGTTATTTCTAGATGTAAGAGCTAGCTAGCAATACGCTTAAGTAATTGTCCAAGCAGTGATTTGATTAATACAGTTTCTGTGTGGTTATTTTGGGAGTCTGGGCAGCTGGGAAATGAACAGGTGGCCACCTTACTACTGTGATAGGAAAAATGATTTATGTGTATAGCTTGTAGAGACCCATCCAAAGAAAAGAAAAGCATTACATCGCAATAGGTATGGTTTAGATTGTAAAAGTCTTCATGGAGGAAATAATAGTTATATTTATCTATTATGTTATAGAATATTATCTCTATACATCATGATTGTTAACTTACATTGATCTGTCCTTAGAGAACTAGTATAGTGACTATGTATGACGTGGCTCAAGGCTCTTCAGTGGTTCTAAACTGTGATTTAAATAAATTCATTTGGTGTACTTTAGAGCCTCTGGTCTCCAATACTTGGCTAATACCTAATTATACTTTTTGCCAAAGCTGTCACTTATGTTAAATATATCTCATTGCCAGCCTGTTTAACATCTCCTCTTCTGTCCAAAGCCCCTTTCATGTGTGCTCCCAAAGTATTTTGATCACAGAAGTGAAATTGGAAACAGATAAATTACCACTTGGATCATTGAAAAATGAGTTTAGGGAGATTGGTTTAACCCCACATGAAGTTCTTTGTGATGATTTGGAAAGGGTGAAAGCTTGGTTGGTGTAAAGGAAAACAGAGTGTTTTGTGTGGATTAGATTCGCAAGCAAGCTGGCAGCATTACATGTACAGAGCAGTCCCAGAGCACAAGATTCTGGGGTGTAAGCATCAACTACATGGCCAGTGTCTGTTTCAGTTCATGCCACTCTTCCCTTTGCCTTTGTAATATTTGCTCTTTCTCTGAGTCACTAATTCCTTTTAATATAAAATAACCCTTTGTCACTGACCTACTGTACATCCCCCACCCTGGCTTCACCAAAAAGCAGCAGCTGAAACAGCAGCTTAAATAACTTGGCTGTTATACTAGAATGCGCTCGGGGATGTAGGACCCTGGGGCTTTTATATAAAATAATGTGTTATTACTTCAAATACTGTGTTTACAGAGCTCATACTGCTAAGGATTAAGGGAATGTGCCGTGACAAATCTGATTCTGGGCAGGACTGGCTTCTCTAAAATTGATCAGCTGCACTCAAGTAGAACTTTTGATTTATGAGAATTAGGGTCTCTGCGCATGTTGTATAGCCCTCTGCGTAATATCAGTAGATTATTCTTTCCCTTGAGACTCCCCGTGGCAGTTCAGCAAGGTCTAGTGAGAAATCTCTGGGCTTGATGTATCATTGCTTCTAAAAATAGGTCAAAGAAGACATTTGGCCTTCTCCCCATGTAAAAGGAGCAAGGCTTTTAGACAAATAGGGCTTTTCTGGTAGATGGTAGTTACCTGACTAGGGATCGGTTGAAGGTATAATCATATGTTCTTGGTGAGGGTATTTCCTGCTTCTCACAGAAACTTCTTGCTGCATTGTTGTGATACATATTAATCTTTGAGGAAGCTTTATAAATTCCCTCCCACCTGCCTTTCTTTGCAAGCAACACAATTATTGTCTTTATTTTACTTATAGAATTTGGATGTTGTAAATGTTGGCATTTATAACATATAATTTTGCCTACATCTTTAAATACTTTCTGTTAATGCAATTGTGTCAGTAGGTTAAAACTTTCTTGCCATATACATACAAATTATAAAGGAGGGTTATGGTTTAACAAAACTTTCCTAATTTGTTTGAATATGACAGATGCCATCAAAGGGTACAGAATAAACTTTTCCTTGAATAAGGCATCAAATAATCAATCAAAGGGCAGATTAGGACAGATGTTTCTCAGAATTTACAGAATCCCAAGCTATCCCATGGCTTTTGGACCCTTCATCATGATCAAGGCCTTGGGAAGAAGTGGGAGGATGAGTTGCAGGGAAGTTGCTCTTCAGAGAGTGTTTGACCAGTTGTGAGTCTTCATTTAAGATTTTTGGGAGAAAGATGTTCTGCTATCTCCCCTCAAAGCCAGGTAGAAATGTTTTCAGCGAGACACCTTACATTTTAAACTGTGTTTTCTATAGTGGGAAACCATATAGGACTCGTGTGTGAGAAAGTCAAGGCAGACATTAGACTGAAATCTGACGCCTGGCTCGTGATGCTGAAGCTGGGAAAAGCCTAGGGATGGGGAGCCTTTTCCCACTATTGGGCATGGTCTACACAGGCAAGAACAGATGTAGTCTCCTCTGGGGATTTGTTGAATGATCACTCTTAGAGATTGCATATTGTTATTCTTACTCAGATCAACTTTCACATTGGAGTAAGGCATCTAGAAATGTTACATAACAGATAAATATACTTTTTAAATAATACTTTTTATTTTTTAAATTATATCACTTTCCCTTCCCTTTCTCCCTCTAAAACCTCTCCTCCCATGTACTCCTGTACTCCCTCTCAAATTTCTGACCTCTCTTTATATTCATTATATACACATATGTGCATGTGTGTGTAGTTAAGAAAACACACACACACACATATACATACATGCATACTTCCCTTTCCCAAAATGGCAAACAAAGACTCACAACTGGTCAAAATGTATGTATGTGTGTATGCGTGTGTTCCTAACTACATAAATACAATATTCCCAAGTATATATTTACAATCTATTCAGTACAGATAGCATCATTTTTTTATGATCTCAAGTTCACCCACTTGAACTGGGTAACCAATTTGAGGAGCCCTTTCCTGGAGCAGACCATTTTTCCCCTCTGAGGTCACATCAATTGCCTGTAGTTCTATGTCTATTATTGAGGATACATCTACAAAACAACTTGCATGCATAAGGTTTATAAAACACTGTAAAGGAGGGAACAGAATGATTGTAAGAGCCATTGTAAAATCAGGGAGTTTGCTGTGAGATTGTGTTTCCTAGTAGCTTTAGAAGCAACACCCATAAATTCTCACCTACATGTCTGCCTAAATATGAACTGAATAAGAACAATAACATCATACATTCCAAAGTTCATGGAGGAAAGTACAAGAGACCTCAACCCTAATATATTTTTTACATGCCTAGTTGGAATTTCAAAAGAATAAGAGAGAGAAGTTGGGTAAGGCAAACATTGCAGAATACACCAGGCTGAAAAACTTATTGTTCATGAAGCAAAGCAGTATGGATTCAAAGTGCCCAACAAATCCTGGTTAGTACCAAGAAGCTCCCTGAATTTATTATAGTTAAACTACAATGCTAATTATGGAGTTAAAAGACGCTTAGAGATAAAAAAACAATCTTCGTAGTCACAATAGAGTCCAAAGAGAGTAGGATGATGTCAATAATGTGGTAAAGGAAAAAAAAACCCAGAATACTACCAATATCTATTAAAAAAAGAATCAGTAAATAAAAGTAAACTTTTCAGGGAAACACCTAGTGTTTCAACAGATACGATCAGATGTAAATACTAAGACTGGTAGTGTAGATCTTAATAATTGAAGTTTTCTGGCACCTTTTAAAAGGGATCACATGAACTGATGACATCAGATTTAACTGTATCACTGTGTCAGCCAATGCAGTGTGAGCAGGTAGCATAAAACACTTTTAGGCTAAAATTTAGACACTGGGCTTTGCAGACGCCGCTGTTCCCTCTCGCTGCTTGCTGCAGCCATGGTCAACCCCACCGTGTTCTTCAACATTGTGGCGGATGGCGAGCCGTTGGGCCACGTCTCCTTAGAGCTATTTGCAGACAAAGTTCCAAAGACAGCAGAAAATTTTCATGCTCTGAGCACTGGAGAGAAAGGGTTTGGATATAAGGGTTTCTCCTTTCACAGGATTGTTTCAGGATTCATGTGCAAGGGTGGCAACTTCACACGCCATAATGGCACTGGCGGCAGATACATCTACGGAGAAAACTTTGAGGATGAGAACTTCATCCTGAAGCATACAGGTCCTGGCATCTTGTCCATGGCAAATGCTGGACCAAACACAAATTGTTCCCAGGTTTTATCTGCACCACCAAGACTGAGTGGCTGGATGGCAAACACGTGGTCTTTGGGAAGGTGAAAGAAGACACGAATATTGTGGAAGCCATGGAGTGTTTGGGGTCCAGGAATGGCAAGACCAGTAAGAAGATCACCATTTCCGACTGAGGACAACTCTAATTTTTTTTTACTTGCGGGCTTCTTACCCACCAGACCAATTCTTCTGTAGCTCAGGAGAGAGCACCACAGCCCCATCTGCTCGCAGTACCCTGTAATCTCTGCTCTCACTGAAGTTCTTTGGGTTCTGTATTTTCCTCATTCCCCTTCAAGTCTAGCTGGATTGCAGAGTTAAGTTTATGATTATGAATAAAAACTAAGAAAAAAAATTAGACACTGGTGTTAGAAACTGAGACTTCTACTTGAGGTTTGATACAGAAATTAACAGAAAGTGGTGGTACATAGCTGTAGCTGATCCACTGCGGATATAAAAAAATAAATGGTGCAGGAGAATTGTCTGTATTCTGTCAATCATGATTTAAGTAAATGCTGATTGGCCATTAGCCGGGATGTATAGGTGAGACAACCAAACAGGAAGTAGAGGTGGAGCAAGGAGAATGGGAGAATTCTGGGAAGTAGGAAGCTCCCTTGGCATTCCTGCACAGACCACCGAAGAAGCAGGAGGTGACCTGCCCCACTGAGAAAGGTACTGACCCATGTGGCTGACATAGATAAGAATAATGGGTTAATATAAGTTACAAGAGCTAATAAGAAGCCTGAGCTAATGAGCTAAGCAGTTTTATAACCTATGTAGACCTTCTGTGTGATTCTTTGGGACCTAATGACTGTGGGACCTGGTGGGAGGACAGAAACCAACCAGGCCTTCACACTACAAATAAAGACAAAATAAGCGTTAGATACTGTTGCTGGGTACAATTTTGAACTCGTCTATTGTTGCAGCATAGTTTGGACAGATGTCATTCAGGCCAGAAGAAAATGATCCCAGAAGGATATCTAGAAAACAGGTTGAGTCCTAGGAAAAACAGTCGAAGAGTGGGAGGAGTGAGAATATTAGCAAAGAAGTCAAGATCATAATGGGGACACCCACTCTAACAGTTTACCTGAGCTAATGGGAGCTCATCAACTCCAACTGGGCAGGGAAGAAACCAGCATAGGTCCAAACTAGTTCCTCTAAATGTGGGTGACAATTGTATGGCTGGGACAGACTGCAGGACCACTGGTAGTGACACCAGGATTTATCCCTACTGCTTGCTCTGGCTTTTTGGGAACCTATTTTCTTTGGATGGATACCTTGCTCAGCCTAGATATAGTTGGGAGGACCTTGGACCTTCCCCAAAACAATGTGCCTTACCCTCTCTCTGAGGAGTGGATGGGGGGTAGGGTGAGGGGAGTTAGATGGAGGGAATGGGAGGAGAGGAGGGAGTGAGAACTGGGATTGATAGGTAAAATGAAAAAAGATAGTTGTTTCCTTTTTTTAAAAAATAAAAGAAAATTAATTAAAGAATAACCTTCAATCTGTAGGCAAACTTAAATTAACATTAGCTCTTTAAAGCTATGTGGAAGTTAACAAGAAGTAAACAGTATGATAATGCCCACCTGGAGGAAGACAGTTGAGATGAAGCATTTGAAGATCCTAGAATTTTAGAGAAAAAGGCTTAAGAACTATATGGCAGCCAAAAAATAGCAACAAAGCTGAAAGCTTGCTTTCAGGAAAAAAACAATAAAATTCATCAATATCAGTTGACATAATAACAAGTAAACAATAATGGATTTTTAAAAAGTCACTGCATTTCCAATGTGAGATGAGTGTGGGAACTTCATTAATATTTTATGCCAGTTCTTTAGACATGTTAGCAGAGTGGACACATTTCTAAAATACAATTGCATAATGTTGACAAAGCCAAAATTATATGAATTCATGAAATTCTTAAATAATAGAAATTATAAAACAACTCACAGATTTATAGAGAAAAAATTCTTTACCTGGTTTATATCTATCAAAAATTTGAATACATCAGTTATTTTTACAAAGGAGACTATAAATGTAGCTTCATTGTTAATTCTATTATATCTGCCAAACTTTGAAGGACATTAGTGCAAATTTTTGAATGAGAATAGAAAAGAAGGGGAATTTTCCAATTTTTCTATGTGTCAGAATAACTTTTAGATTGAATTATTATATGGAAACTAGAAAAGGAGAAAATTCAGCAATAGTCATGAACTTGGATGTGAGGAAACTAAATTTACAAATGCGGAAATTATAAAACACACTGCAAAATTGTTCATGACAAAGTTGTGAGATTAGTTAAGTATTGAAGATCAGGCAAACCACCACTAATATGCAAAAGAGGTAAGAGAAAACATTTTGTTTCTGACAATGTTGTTGTTTTCTTGCCTGAGAATCATACGTTGTCATTTATTTAGTTGGAAAACAGGTCCGCATCAGGGCTGGGGATCATTTCTAAAGACTTTGTGGTTCTTGGTTTAATCAGTATCAATAAATATATATTATTTGGAAAGACACTATTTTAACAACAGTTATAAATTAAATTTGAAAGTGGTAAGTGATTAAAAAGAAAAAAAAACAGAAGCAGAAACAAAAACAAAACCACCAAAATCAAGATACATTTCTGTCTCAGAATCCAATGCAGTTAATTTGCCTCTATACTATGCAAAAAGCATTGCCCAAGACTGTCATCTGGATTTGCAAAATAACTTCCTGATTCTTTACCTCGTTTGGTAAAGATGTCTCAAAGATGTCTATTCTCTAAAACACATTTGAAAAAAGAATGCATTATTCTCTACTCAGAAAATCAATGTACAAATGTTTGTAATTTAAGCATTATGGAATATAGGACATGATATTAATTAAATGTCACTTTAATTATCTTCTTAAACATAAATTTGGTGAACCCAAGTCTTAGTATGTTGTTAAGCACTATTTTCTATTAAGCAGGGCGCTGCTAGCCCACACGACAAGGAGCTGCATAGAAGCACTGAATGTCTCTATCAAAAAACTCTGGGGTTTTACCAATGCCCGATGAAGACAACTGTGTTGAAAGGTTCCCGACAAAGGCTAATCTGAAGTCAAACAAAACTGATTTTGAGATCGGGGTTTAAAAAAACTAAAATGTGGTTCTGGAAGAAAATAAAAATTTTTCTGGTACACAATATGCAATAAAGTTAAAAAAGGTTCTCAAAAAAAGAGAAATATTTAGTCAAAACTAACATCCAGTTCATACAGATATCTTAATAAAAATAAAGATATAGCACCTTTAATAGGAAAAAGATTGTTTCCAGCTGTGCACTAGGACTCCATCTACGGATTAAACATTGAACAATTCTCTTTTGATTGAGAATCCATGATGTAGTGATACTGACTGATGTCTGCCACAACCATTCAACATCTTAAACGACTTAGATAGAGCAATAAAGCAGACAAGGAGACAAAGTTATGAAAATTGAAAACAAGATGCAATGTTGCTGCTGCTCAGAGGTGACATGATTCTATCTGGGTCATCAAATCTTTTAAGTTGCTATGGATAGACCTGGGGTGGCAGAAAGAAGTGTGTATAATTTTTAAAAAAAGTGTTCGGGGCCAAATTCGAAAGCCATAGTATAAAATATGTGTATTTGGAACTCAGAAGACAATGACTTTGTAAATGAGCTGGTTGAATGGGGCAGCAACCTTTGACAAAGATTGTGAGAGGCTGCTCAAGCTGTGTGACCTGGGGAGGAACTCTGTTCTCTCACATGTGATACGAGATTCCCTCTGTTTGCTGTGAATATCATTGGTTAATAAGAAAACTGTCTTGCCCTATGATAGGGCAGAAGAGTAGAGTTCGGGGCGGGGGGCACTAATCTGAATGCTGGGAGAAGGAAGGAAGAGTTTAGAAACACCAGGCAAGCACTCTCCTATAACAAACATGATTATGCTGCTTGGTGTGGTAATTTGTACATTGTGGTGTGTTGCTTTATGTAGTTTTTACAGGAATACAAGAATGATGATATAGTTTCTATTAGGATTGTAAAAAATCAGAGCTAACACGCAAACTCAGGATTTTCTTTTAATGTAGTTAGTAATAAAGCTGGCCAGACACACTTCTGGATAAGTTTGAAAGACTAATGGAGGAAGACAATAGTATCCACGTGCATTAGTAATAATCCAATATTAGTTATTAGTTACTGATGTGCTCTTTTGCATAGAACTAGAAGGAATTAGAAAGAAAGGTTAAAAAGATATCCATAGATTTTAGTTTTAAGCAACACATTTTAAAAAGCAAAGAGTTTCTCAATAGTCATTCTGTCTTGAAGCCTACAATTAAGAGAGGGGTATGGTAATTTGTTAAGGTCACGAATAAAGTGACTTAATTTGCAGTTATGTAAACAATAGGGATCAGCATCTTGGCAATAAGACAGTTAATTAGTATGATAACCTACTAGGAATGGCTAGATGTTCAATTGCTCTCCCTTAAGCCTTTAATATATAGTGGTTCATTTTGGTAGGGAAATGGAAATGTATTTCTTAATCTCCATCTAGCATCTTCTGGGATAGAGGTGGGGGGAGGGAGAACATAATTTATTCATGTACTACTCTCTACTGATCTCTTTACATACATTAAAACACTTAATCATTAGAACAGCCTGTGAAGGCAGAATTCATATACGTTTGTTTTTAATGTAGAGAAAGACTAGGACAATTCACGTCAGTTGTCTAAAGTCACACAATTGGAAATGTTGTGAATAAATATTTGAATTTAGTTGCATTTTTCTGGTCTAAGGGTTTGCAGCTGCCTCTGTTGCACGACTCAAGTTGCTTGTTATTTCTGAGTCTGTGTTTTAGTATTTTCATGGTGGAGATTTTCATTCTTTCATAGCAAAGTATACAAACAAGATCCCTATATGTGATCCAGTCCTGCCTCACCATGCCCATCTTCTTACTTATGAACGCATTGCTATAGCTCATTAACTTATTATTTAGTTGTTAATTTGTTTTAGTTTTGCCACTAACCTATAACTGACAGATGGGGTAATCACAATGAAGCTGGGAAATGATTTTGATAGTCTTTAAGTTTCAAGTGTGTTTTCTCAACAGTCATGTAATGGGAATTGGTGTGAGTTCAACCTTGCTGAAGACTAATGATTAGACTGTATATAATTTCATGTTTCAAATTTGGTTTCTTTGATCTCTCTGGTTTTCTTTTATGTTCTGTGCATCTAGGACAAATTAAGTTATTTCTGAATCTCTGCAAAGAAACTGTGCCTTGCATGTTGGGGTTGATGTGAGAAACGAATTCTATATATTTCCTATATAACAATGATTATTTTGAATTTGACAGATTTCTCTTCCAGAGGAAACATTGTGTTGGAGGGGAGGACTTTAATCATGTTCATCACTGGATTTTATTTACATTGGGTTTCTGTGATAGATTTTCATAGTTGTTTCCTAAAATTCACTGTGCTATAGCATCTTTTTATTTAGCACATGTGTTTTATACTGTTACCCTGCTTTGATTCCCAAATTTATTAGCTAACCCAAATTGTCCTGTATATAATCACCTTGTATAACTTTAGATCATGGGAAACGATTAGATAGACCTAGAGACAGAACACATAATTATTAATGATATATTTGATTTCTTGTTGAGGAGGCATTAATATTTTTCAATACCAAATTCAGATTATATGCATACATTAATTATTTATCACATTTAGCAGGAAAGTACGTATTTTATATGTACAAATTACCTGGAATTGTAAGCCATTTTTGCTGCCCATCACATGGGCAAAACCTAGGAATTGAATTTTTTAGCTTTGTTTTAGTCAGAGATTCAGGAATCCAAAAAGACAGTAGATTTATCTTCCTAAAGTTTGTCTTACATATTACATTTTAGACAGCAGATAACATATATAAGGATAGGTAGTCAATCATTTCAAAGTTTAGTCTTATGGTGTTGATGTTTTTATTCCTACATTGTCTTCTCTCTGTAACTGGCATCAGCAGGGGTAGTGGTGATGGTGGCTCTTACGCAATCAAGGCCATTGAGCCTTGCATTCCTCCTCAGTCAGTCATTTGAATGACATCCATACTAAAGGCTAATTCAGAGGACACAAACAGTTAGTATTGTGTGCATATAGATTTCTTTTTGTCTAACAAAGTACAAAAAGTATTCATGTAGAATAGGTACTACCCTATCAGAGATGGAAACACAAGCTCAAGTAGGGTGTTATATGTCTTCAGATATATTAAGCATTACTATTATAGTTATTCTAGGACTTATTCTAAAGTGTAAGTCTCAGATCATTCTTCTTTGGGAGCTGTAGATTACCTAATAACTACTACAGTGTCAGGTATAAGAAACTCAATGTCTAGCTGTTTGTAAGAGGAGTCTAATAGCATATTCAATACTTGTCCTTATGACAAGTATTATACAAAGTCATAGCAAAGAGATAAGAGTAGCTGTCACCCCTCATCAAGGAAGCTTCCTTTCACATCAGAGAGAGAATACACAACTGGTCAAAACCCAGAGAACAACAGATATGGAGTAATCAGCTCCAAATGATGGATCTACAAAAAGCCTCACACAAATAATGTTTGGGAGCATTGTGGGAGAGGGATTGGAAATACTGTAAGAGACAGAGGGCCTGGGTGTCTGCTATGTTGTAATACCTTCTGTCTATTACAGGGAAGCTACATACATGAAATCTCAGCAGTGCAGTTGCTTAAACCAGACTAGTACAGTGACATCAGTCAACATGTCAACATGGACAGGGAACTCCTACAAGGGTTTAACCCCAGATTTAGCTACAAGAAATTAATAACTATTGAGAGAAAAAGAAACAGTTTTCTACAGAGATGAGTCCCCTGATTGGGTTATCCAATCCAAAGTGGTCAGTTTTAAACACACAGAGATATGAACAACCCTCAATGGGCTTAGCAGATTATATTTATATACAAATAGGAGAGGTATATATAATAATAACAAAGAAGTCATGGATTATGAAAGGAGTTGGGGGAGACATAGAAGGAGTTGAATGGAAGAGAGATAAATAGAAATGTGAATCTAGTACTCCTATATAAAATTCTTTAATAGAATAAGATAAAATAGTTAGAACAATGGTTCAGTGGTTAAGAGCACTTCCAGAGTATCCGTGTTCCATTCCGAGCACCAGCATGGCAGCTCACTCTGTAATTCCAGTCCCAAGGGATCCAGTGCCCTTTTCCATTCTCTTAAGGCACTGAACATGAAGCACAGACATACATGCAGGTTAATACTCATGTGTAAATACCACTACTGTTAATAATAATGAATATATTTAAATAAAATAATTTCTGTTTATACTGAGTCATACTTTCAAAAACAATTCTCAGTATTTTGTTCAATTTTTGAGTTATACAAATACAAGTTAGGAATGGTTTTCAGTTGTAACTTTTAATTTCCATATTTATTTGATCATAACTCAAAGTCTCCATTACTTTAAGGTTTCTCTTTTTAAATTGCATTTTAGTGGCAGAATATAAGGTAAATATTTTCATGGATCATTGAGAAACATGTGATGCACAGGATAATAATGCATATTTGCTTTGTAAGGTAAATGCATGCCTAAAATATTTAGAAGTTACCATTTTTATACAAAATACATTTAATATGATTTTATTTCTGATGACAAAAAACACTATAAAATAACTGAACCTGTTTCCTGTATCAATTTCTTTGTCCTCAGTCATAAAAGGTTAGTAAAATGGATTTTCAAAAGACATTCCATTGAGAATGATGAATTGATTTCTCTATCTTTTGAGGCCAAATGAGAGTGGTAATTGAGCAACTTTCATCTCAGGTGCCTCACAAGCACTGTCTCATTAATCCTCACACCCATAATTGGAAAACATTATTGTTGCAGTATTTCAGAGGTTTCATTGTTCAAACCCTGTGCTAAGTCAGAGATCAAGTCGATACCAGAACTTTGTCTTTTGTTTTTGCTGCTGAAAAGCACTGCTGTGTCCTGTGAATGTTGATGCTAAAGAAGAGAAGTCTATAGAGTAGGATCTGGTGCTTTTTAAAAAGTTATCAAGGAACCTTACAGGTAATAATAATAATAATAATAATAATGATAGACAGTTAATTTTTGAGAGATAGACTATGTAGAGGTCTTATTATTTTGACATATCTGGCAAGGAATATGCCAAATAATGAAATGGAAAAAAAAGGGTATAAACCTAGGAAAAAATAGACATGCACCTAAGAGCTACTCAGAGAGGATCTTGTTTCTTCAAGTTTCTTAAAGAAAAAATATTGTTTTGATGTAAGACTTAAGGAGGAGTATACAGACATAGGAAAATATAAAATGACTCCTTGTTAGACTTTGACCGTATAATATATGTTTAAAGAAATCAGTATGTCTGTTTAGGAAGTTCGTGGATGAGCTGTTAAAGATGTGAAGGATGTACACATAGGATGGTGAGAGAGATGGTGGGCTAGGGGTGATGATGGAAGCAGAATATGATATTTTCTAAGAGGTTTGGAGAGTCATATCATGAGCTATATCCCAGCCCCAGATACTCTTCATTTTTTCCATCTTGGAGACAAAACAATTGAACTTCACAGAAGGCAAGCATGCTGCCCAAGGCCATACACTATTGCAGAAGAGGGTTATCTACCTGTACGAACTGGATTATAAATAGAAGACACAGAATTAGGTGAAGATTATTTTGAAACATAAAAATCATAGTAATCTATTTTTTACCAGTAAAAAAAAATGGGGTGTAGGTGTTTTATTTAAAATAGATAGAAAGGAAAAGAAAACTCTCACAGCCACAAAAGAGAAAGATTTATAAGTAAAAAGAGCAGATTCGAGTTTTGGGAGGCTACAGGAGGCAACTAGTTATCCCAGATGGAATTAAGCTTAATGGCCATGGGTCATGATAGAAAGTACCTGCACTTTGTAAATAGCCACATGCAGGGTGAAATCTGGGCTTTGACATTTCTGGCTTTCGACTTTGTGTGAGTCATTAAACCTTTCTGTGTCTCTGTGTCCTCACCTGGTGGATTAAGTATATCTCCAGAAAGATGAGAAACTTGTATTAATTCTGTTTCTGAAAAAAAAATGTATTGACTTATGAGATTGTAGAGCCTGGGAAGTCTTTTGGTCTGCCCCTTGTAAGATGCTGTCTTAGTCAGTCTTTTGTTGCTGTGTTGACACACTGTAAAAGGGAGCATTTAATTGGGGGCTTGTGTAGAGTTCCAGGGGCTTAGTTCATGACCATCATGGAGGGGAGTGTTGCTTCAGGAAGGCATGGTACTGGCAAATAGCTGAGAACTTACATCTTACTGGAAAGATGGTGGCAGAAAGGGGGTGTGACTGGGCCTGGTGTGGATTTTTGAAACCTCAGAGCCACACCTAGTGATGCACAAAAGATACACCTTAATCCACCTCCTAGTCTACCTGATGGGCACTAAGCATGCCAAAATATGAGCCTATGGGGGGTGTCATTCTCATTCAGACTTCCATAGATGGGAACTGAGGATGGCTAGGTGTATATGGATAAAGCTTCTTAATTGATGGCGCTAGTTCCAGTCTAACAGTGCGTAGGCCTGAAAATTCAGAAGACAGAGTATGAAAGTTTATTTATATGCTAGCTTTTGTGGTCATAGTGGGGTAGAGAAAGAGACAGAAGACAGGGGGACAGAAAGAGACAGATAATACCAATTTCCACATTAAACGCTAACGTCTTTTAGAAACACCTAAGCACACATAGAAATAATGCTTAGGCAGACATCTGGACATTCATGAGCCAACCAACTTGACACATAAAATCAACTGTCACCCTTAGTGATTAGGAAAAAAAATTAAATCTACCTTCTAGAAGTTAGCAGATTAGAGGAGAGAGGTGACATGTGGTGCCTAGTAAACTGTTGCCACTTTAACACATATATGTTATCTCATGTAACCACCCTGATGAACTGTATTTATCTCAGTGAGATGGAAAGGGTTCTGTTGAATTATTATGTGTGATCTTTGAATAAACCTGGAAAATAGGAAAATATCTCATTTCTCAAAGAGGCTGAGATAAATCATGTCCAAGAAATCCACAGGAACAGATATAATTCTACCACACTGTGTTTCTGAGACACCATGAGGTTTATAGGGGGCAATCACCTCTAGTAAGCAGTGCCTTTTCTTCCTCCATCCTACAGCTGGTGCAGCTTGACCCTATCTCTACGTGCAGACCCCACCTTATATTTCTAGGGTTAGCCCTGACATTAAGTTGAATGTAGTTAATGACTGCTTGCTTAGAGCTTTGACAGTCTAGCCTGCTCATGTCTGTGTGTTCTTGGTCCTGCATCTTGGCCGTAATTCCTATTTTAATGGGACAAATGTAAGGAATCAAGAAAGCAATCTGGAGGAAAGAAAGACTGCTTCGGTGTTAGGTGTAAGCTGTTTACATTGGCAACTTCAAGGTGATTTAAGGCTTTTCTGATCTGAGTCAGTATCACTCAGTGTGTGTATATGATAGGATTATAAGACAGCATCCATGATTCTTTGCTCTGGATGTGATATTAAGTTACGTAGATAGAGAAATTTGGATAACTTCCTGGAAGCTGCACTAACTCTCTTAGGCAAATCTGTAGTGCCATTAAAAACAACAACAACAACAACAACAAAAACCAAAACAAAACACTGGATTCATTTCCGTCAGAGATGAGGACATAGAACCGATTACTCAGGTTGGCCTCAGAGAAGGTTCAGAGGAATCCTGAAGGTCATTTAACACATACTGAGATTGCTATTGCCTTCGTAATATCAAATATGGCAAGTGGACCTCAGTTGTTAGTGGGAAAATCTGTCCTATGCTCATCCTAGGTGATTAAGTTTGATCTAAGACCGGCCTGGCTATGATTCTGAGCCTGTAGGTGGAAGAGTTTCAGTTAGTGTAGCATGATGCTACAATCCCAGGGTAGCTCCTGTGGATTGGATTTATCTTTTTATTAGCTAACATTAATATTAGACTAGTTTCTGTCACTAATAAGAACCAAGGTGACTTTCCAGTTATTTGATACTTCATGAAGCATCAACTATGAGTTAGTGGTATCACAATCATCTCTCTCTCTCTCTCTCTCTCTCTCACTCTGCATGTGTGTGTGTGTGTTTATATGTGTTACATGCACATGAATGTGTGGGTATTTGAGCCTGTGAGTTCGTGTGGAGACCCATGTCAGGCATCAATTTCTTCTAACCCTTTCCACCCTATTAGTTTGAGATAGGATCTCTCACTGAACTGGCTGAGCTGGTATCTCTCTGTTTCCACTAGGCTGGCAGACTGGCTCGTGGATTCATGTGATCCACCTGGCTGGCTTCCTAATATTAGGGTAACAGGCAAGAGCAGCCATGGCCTGCTTTTTGCAGGTCTTCATAGGATTCAAACTTAGGTTCCATGCTTGCAGACATGCACAGTTATCTGTTCAGCCATCTTTCTGGCCCCCTTAAACTTTTTAAAAAGGGGTTCATTTTTTGTGAGACTTGTATCTGGTCTTTAACATCTGAGGCTTTGGAAAATCTTCAGTGTGGAAATGACTCTCAGATGGGTGAGTCATCACTTAAAGGTTCCATATTCATATAGCTGGAAACTTGGTCACTAGGAACTGTAACTGATGACGAAGAAGGCCTTGTCATATGCCTCAGACTATGGTGACTGATGATGAGCTATAATGGCCCCCAGACAGGATTGTGCTAGTTAGTTTTTGTGAACTTGACCCAAACCAGAAACTTCTGAAAGAAAATAGAGGGATTACCGCCATCATATTGGTTTGTGGATGGCTGACAATCATTTTCTTGATTGCTCATTGATGGAGAGGGATTATCTACCATGTGCTGTGCCACCCTTTGGGGGGGATAGTTCTTGGTTGTAAAAAAAAGGAGCTGAACAAGAGCCTTAAAACAAGTTGGTAAGCATTGCTGCTCCATGGTCTCTGCTTCTGTTCCCGACTCTAGGTTCCTGCCTTGAGTTCCACTTGGTGGTGAGTTATGATGCAGAGAAATGTAAGTCAATTCTGACTCCTCCCACCCCCTGCAAACTGGTTTTGGTCAGCATATTAGTATAGCACCAGAGAAGCAAACTAAAAAGGTGAAGAGGAAGGGCTTTAGGTGAGACTAAGGCAGGGTCTACATGTTTCTAGCGGATAGGTCTCTGTTGTACACTGCATTAGTTTGACTTCATTCTGCTGGGCACCATGGCCTCTGCAGCTAATTCAGGTTTGTGGAGGAGAGAAACAAGAAAATCATGGTGTGCAAGATCTTGGGCAATGAAAAAGATTGCTGTGGGCAGTTTTAGAACATGCAATCTGCCACACTGTGATATTTTTTGGTCACTTAGTTTGATTGATTAACTTCTGCTGTTTCTGGACAATGAGGAAAGTAGAAAAATCTCAGAAAACCTATAAGTTATTTCTTGTTATGTACTTGAGTTTTCTTCGACTCATTTATGGCAGTAATGGCAGTTCGATTATGAGTTTTAAAATCTCCATTGCTTTAGGATATTTTTGTAAAAGCTGTGATGCGTATACACTGAAGTACTCTATCAAATAGAAATGTTGTGTAAACCAGAATGCCAAATATTTTATGGTACAGAGGAGATAGATATGTATGTCCACCTTTATTCCCTAATATTGACATAGATTTATTGTTATAAAGAGGCTAGTGTCTTTTTCAGAGCACCAATGATTCATTGTCTCTCATCCTGAAACAATTGTTTTTAAATGTTCTGAAGCTGTTGTTCATCTCTCATATTATATTAAATTTTTACCAGTGGAAATGGTTTCTTTTCAGTGGGGATTTTCTAGTTCCTAGAAACAGTTACAAGAATATGAAAATTTTCTCAATTTTATAGTTAACCTTTTAAACAACAGTGAGAGCTTGAAGCTTGTTAACTAGTATTTAACATCATGTTGAAAGAAAGGGGCAACATTTATTACTGCTCTCCCATTTAATCTTTGCATTCCCCATGCAATCCTCCAAGTCTATATTCATTAGCAGTGAGAGAAAAGATATTGTGCTCTAGTTACATTCCATGTCAAGCGACTGAAACATTTTGATTAACAATCTATCTTTTCAGTTCTAGAGAGTGATTCATTCTTGAACAGAAAAAGATTAAGATAGGAATAGCAATTTTTCATGGCTATATAACTGAGTAATACAAAGTTGTATTATTTCAATATTATATCTTCGAAGACTACAGCACATTTTTGTTTTATTTCTGGCACACATTTCTTTTTGATAGAAAGTGAGTGTGGCTATTTCTCTAGTGTGTTTGGTTTCTTGACCTTCTAAGTGATGCCAATTTTATTGAGATTGGGAAACCTTTATAAGGAGCCCACACCACTCCCAAGATGATAAAGCCAGTGCCACAAGAATGACACTGGCCACCTCATGAAGTCATAGCCCTTATGACCTATTAACCTTTAAATGTCTTCTTTCAGCATGAGTTGGGAGGGACTAGCATATAAACTATGTCATGAGTATAAAAATGGCTCAACCGGGGAGGTTTGTTTTCCTGCACTCTGGCTCTTATCCTTTCTCAGCCACAGATATATGAGCCAATAAATTTTTATTCTTCTCAGCCTATTACATCTTAGAAACTCTAACACCACAACACAGACTAAGAAGCCCAGTTCTTTGGGATCTGACTCTGCTCTCATGTCCAAATCAATTTATTTTTGCAACTCTTCCAAGATATTAAACTACTTAATTTCCATCGCTATGGTTACATCATTTAGTTCCTTTCTACTTGTGTATTCTAACTGGTCCTCCTCATGAAGATATTCTTCCTTTTGAGAACACCAGTCAAAATTGGTCTTCAACTTTTAAGAAAATGTGGATTCTCTGATTTCTGTTCAGAATTAGAAAGTGAGTTCTAGGCATTCACTTTTTAAACTGAGTCAGTAATTCTGATAGAAATTCTCTGTCACCAACATATTGAGATCTTCTCTTTTATAGATGATAGTCCACAGAATAATGTTCTCCCAAATATTTCCTTTTCCAAACTTATTTTAGAAACTTACGGATATGTTGTTTAAGTAGTAAAGAGATGTTATGATTTCTGGTGGTATAAAGCCTGTAATAAATTAACCTATAAATGGTGGAGATTATCCAGAGTCATCTGAGTGTGTCACTTAAAGTCACTAGAAAACACCAATAAAAATCAAGTAGACTATATTTCGAGTACCAGGTATGACATTCCTCTTGCTTACTGAGTCTTATGCCCACCTAGAGAACAGTTGGTTACTGCCAAGATATTCATGCCACTACTGTACCCTTAGAGTATTTTGACAGGGTGGTTATTGTCATGGTGCATAAGTATCATTGTTGATAAGACTGTTGGTTGCTTTTCTCCTTTGGAAGTTTTCATAGTATGTTCTGAAACCATGAAAGCTAACTCTTAGGGATACTTTTAGGTCAGTTCAACCTCTGGGCCCTGAAATGTCTGAAATGCATGGTATCTTCAACAATAGAGACTTACCTTTTACCTCTGAGAGCAACCAAAGAGAATGCAATTACCTGTAATGTTTGGGGAGTTGCTGTAGGAAGTGTTACAGCCAGTGGTTAACCACCCATTGGGGTGTGGCCTCTTATACTATATAAGCCAATGTAGAGCATGCGTCTGCACTCTTTCCAGTTGCTGGATTTGGTTTCTGTTTTCTGTTCAAGGAGAGGATTCTGATTTATGAGTTTACCCCTAAATAAATAACCATTTATTTCTCAATTCTGAGCTAGTATGGGATTTCTTTTAATTGCCCTTCCACATTTGACACCCACGTGGATTCGGACTCATGCCTACTGGGTGGACAGCCTAACAGCCTAGCTGGTCCATGGCCCAGACAGTCTCCTAACCCTGCCTGCTTGGCTTGCTTTTACCTAAGCAATTTTTTTGTAGAATCCCCACCACATGTTAAATTGCATTAAATATTGTATACATGCATGCTTCTACCTCTGCTTAAAACATTTTGATTATATTGATATATATTTATAATATTGCAATGTGCATATTCTACCTCTGCTCAAAATACTTATACATTGTTTGCAGTTTGAGGTCATTGTCCTCACTTGCTGCACATTTGTTTATTGTATAATATTCTAATATGAAGTCTTAGTCTTTAAGTTATATAGGAATTAAGAATTATAGATCAATAATCATCTATGTTTGTCATACTTAAAGTTAGACTAATCAGGTTCTTTAGATATATAGAGATTATATTCTGCATAGATAGGTAATATATTGCATTTAAATAACTTAGGTTTCTGTCGAAGTGAGACACAATTGCTCTTGGCAGCACCGATCTATTCCCAAGAGAATGTTGAGCACCAAAGACACTCCACTTGGAGCTTGTTTTCTTCTTGGCAAAACTGGCCTTTTGGCAAAGAAATGTCCATGCCTCAACCACTGACAAGATACACAGTATATGAAAATGGATAAGTAGTACTGTCAAATCTTGACAAGAAAGGGTAAGATAGTTTTAAAAAATTCCCTGCCTCTAAAAATGGTCTGTTAGTTATTCTGGGCCTCAACCAAAGTTGGTTGCTTCAACGTTGCAAATGAGACTTTGGGTGATTGCCCAGGTAACCAGTTGTCTCTGTCATTTATTGCACATTTTGGAAGTTGCTTGATTGTACTTCCTGCTTACTCTAGTAATATTATTTCCTTTCTCAGATCTTTGATGGGGTTGAAGACTAGATAGTTGTAGTTACTTTCCTCTCATGACTTGGCCAAGTTATTTATTATACTAGTTAGGATAGGATAATTATTAAATATATTTGTTCTTATTGTATATAATTTTGTATTAAGCTTAGAGTTCTCTTATTTAAACAAAAGGGGAAGGTGTTGTAGGAAGTGTTATAGCCAGTGTTATTCACCTCTTATACTATATAAGCCAATGTAGAGTATGTGTCAGTGCTCTTTCTGGTTGCTGGATTCAGTTTCTGTTCTCTGTTCAAGGAGAGGATTCTGATTTGTGAGTTTACCCCTAAATAAATAACCATGTATTTCTCAATTCTGAGCTAGTGTGGGATTTCTTTTAAGCGTCTTTCCACAGGGAGTGTCTAGGACAATCCTGGCTAACAGTTTAAAAGAGTGGTTCTCATCCTTGGTGTTCAGGTTTTTGTTAAATGGTGTATGCTTCTTGGAGGAAACACTGTCAGCCCAGATGACAAATTTTATTTAAACTATATATGTATGTTTATTATAGGTATGTTGTGATTTGAATAAGATTGAGTAGGCTCATATTTGAGTACCTTGTCACCAGGGAGTAGCACTTTTGAAAAGATTGTATGGGGGAAGTATGTCACTTGGGGTTGCCTTTGCAGTTTTCAAATGCCCAAGACAGGGCCATTGGCTGTTCTCTTCCTGATGACTGTTGATCTGGTTGTAGAACTCTCAGCTCCTTCTCCAGGACCATTCCTGACTATGGGTCACCATGTTTCCCACCATGATGATAATGGACTAAACCTCTGAAACTGTAAGCTAACCTCAATTAAATACTTTCCTTTGCAAGAGTTACTCTTGTCATGTTGTCTCTTCATAGTAATAGAACACTAAGACAAGTTATTTTAATTTATTTTTTATTTATTAATTAATTTTTTTCTCAGTCCGATCACAGTTTTCCCTCCTTCCCTCCCTCTTCTCCTCCAAGTTCCTCCCCCAACATACCCTCTTCCTCCAAATCCATTACCCCTCCTGTCTCCTCAGAAAAGGGCAGGCCTCCCATGTATACCAGCCAGCCATCACACATCAAGTTGCAACAAAACTAGGTACCTCCCCTCCCATCAAGGCTGGACAAGGCAACCTAGCAGGAGAAAATGAATCCAAAAGCAGGCAACAGAGTCAGAGACAGCCCCTGCTCCCATTGTTAGGACTCCCACAAGAAGATTTAGCAACACAACTGCAACATACAACATATGTGAAGAGGGCCCAGGTCAGTCCCATGCAAGCTCTCTAGTTAGCAGTTCAGTTTCTCAAAGCCCCCAAGACTCCATATAGTTGATTCTGTGGGTTTTCCCATAGTGGTTTTTGACCCCTCTGACCCTCATGATCCCCTGTGTCCCCTCTTCCACAGGAGGCCCCTAGGTCCACCCAATGTTTGGCCATTGAACACAGTGTGTTTTTAGGTAGATAGTTGTGTTGATATCTTGTTTGTAAAAACAAAGCTTGCCTGAAGATCAGATGGGGGAGTTATTTAACCATAGAGGTCTGGAGGTCTGTACAGACAGACAAAAAGTGATATGGCTGGGCAGAGAGAGGAAGTGATAAGGTGGGAGGAGACAGGTACTGTGGGAGCTACTTCTGCTCCTTCAGCCAATAGCCTTTAAGATACTTGCCCACTGGGGCGTGGTCTCTTTTGTTTTAAAAAGCAGTGGTAGCTGTGTGCTCTCTCTCTTGCTTCTGGCTTCCGGCTGTTAGACTTAGTTCCTGATCATGCAGAGGGCTGTTGTCTGGGACGGTGATCTGTAAATTTTTCCTTTTAAATAAATAACCATTTTATTAATCACAATTCTAAACTGGTGTGGGATTGTTTTATGACTTATGCCTTCAGACTGGAACTCAATCTGTTTTTTAGCTGGGAAGGTGAATAGGTAAGGTGGCTGTGGTTTTGCTCCTTAGTCTCTCTGATCTCTCAACATTTCCCCCTATAGCTTATTCTGGGCTTTTATTATTAAGACCTTGTAGAACTCATGCTACAGATAGTCAAATATGTGATTCCTTAGGACTTTTTCAGACATCTTACTATCACCCTATTCTTTTCTTCTGTATTTATTTCCCTTCCCCTCCCTAGTTAGAGCCCCCTCCCTGTTTCACTTATTTCCCTGATCAGATCACTTGTATCCTGCTACTCCCTGCTCTGCTGCTCCCCCACATCATGATGTGCATCCCCCACATCAATGACCTCTTTTTACTTTCCTGGTGAATGTGTACTCTAGGATGTGTACACACATCTGAAGACTTGGAGCTAGGAACCATGGATAAGAGAGAACATGTGACCCATGTGACATTTGTCTTTCTGAGTCTGGATTGCCTCATTCAATTTGATATTTTCTGTTTTTCTAGAGGAGAATCTGTGGCTGCCACCCTTCTAAGTCAGCATGATCCCTAACTACATTCTGAAAACTTGTCCTTGGACACAAAGATAAGCATACTCTTCACTTCTCATCAAGAAAACTTCTCTTTGCAACAGGCAGAGGCCATTACAGAAAACCACAAGCAGTTAAAATGTAGAGTTGCAGTGCTAGTCCCAACTGATGCATCTATATAAAAAAAATCTACACATAATCCTCAGGGAGCACGGCAGAGCACAGGGGAGAAAAAGTGTAAGAGCCAGAGAATCAGGGCATTTGCTGTGAGATTAGCTTTCCTAGTGATGATGTTGGAAGCTAAACCCATAAAGTCCCACCTATATGCCTGCCTAAATGGGAGCCGAACAAAGACAACACAAACATGCTAACACAGAAGGAGGAAATCTCATCGGACCTCAGACCTAAGCGAAGAAGTACAGGCAACTAAGGAGTGCTGAGAATGGAAGATGCTCTTCTCCAGGGACACTTTCCTTAATTGATTATTCAATACCAAATGGCCAGTTCTGAAAAGGTATTCATAGAAGAAACATTCAAAGGACGAAGCAGGTCATATTTATGTATTGGGGAACACACACACACACATTGTTTAAATTTTGGGTCATGTATTTAATAGAGAACAAAGAAAGTTGGGTTAGAGGTTATGGAAGGAAGAAAGGGAGTAGGGGAAATTATGTAATTACATAATACTCTCAAAAATTTAAAATTAAGAAAAAAGAACCAGTTAAATAAAAATGAGACAGAAAAAGTGTCCTCTGGAGCCTGAAAAACACAAAGATTCATGCCTTTTATTAGGTGTCTATAGCTACCTCAGTAGCTGGATAGTTCAAGAACAGACATGGTTTCTATTGAAGATGTGGAGGCTTAGTTAAAAACCCTGACATGGCAAGTATTGCCCTTGCTCTGAGACCCTGCAGAGATTCTGTGTCTGCTTCTACCCAGCTTTGGGTGGTAGCTACAGTCCGTGGTCCTTCATTTGCTAGTGCATCACTTCAGTTACTGTGTCTGCAATAGTCACTCTCCATGTGTGTGTCTGCCTTTATGTGTCTCGTCCCTCTCTGTACAAGGTTAAAAATCATATTGAATTAGGTCATACCTTAGTCACATCATCTTAAGTAGGTTGTTTCTACAAAGATCATATATCTTAAATATTATCTCATTCACAGGTATTATGGGTTCAGACTTTTGTTTTCTTTTTAAAGTACACAGTTCAATTCCCTACACCTCTTCAGTCAGCAGAGATCACAGTACTGTCCAATGCTTGCTTTCAGTCTTAGGAAATCCATGTTTGATTAGAATCTGTAGAAATTTTGGCATTATTTGTGTTGCTTTAATGCACTAAATTTGGGGTACAATATGCAGGATGGAAGGTTTGTTATAACATCCATAAAAATCAATATATAGCTGGACACAATGGCTAGCTCATCTCTGAAGACTTTTCTACCTTTGCTTAATTTCATTTCTTCTAACATAAATTTTCTTATACTCATTTAATTAAATATTAATCCATAATCATTCCCAATTATTTTGTTATGTTTGTATACCTAAACACCAAGATTTGTCATCTTTGTGTCTTATCGTTGAGTAAGTGGTACCTAATAGACATTCAGTTAGCATTTCTTAGGAGTGTTAGACTCTCATTCTGAAGAGAATTCCTTTATCATGGTGTCAAGTAATCCTCCTAGAAAAACTACCTAAAAATTTTATTTTTTTACTTGATTCAATTTCAACAGCTAATGCAAAATGCTTACTACCAATTAAATATGCCTACAAGATGTAGTTACTATTAATCTTTATTTTTGTTTTATGCTTGGTGACTATTCTGTAGAGCATTCAGAGTTTAAAAATTCTTACAAATAGATGAGTTTGAAAGATACTGCCAGGCAGAGCATCTGTGCTGTGTATGCTGGCTCCATTTAGATTAGCAATTTCATTTCCAGTTAACCAATCAATCGCGTTTCCATAATTTGTCTTCAGTTAAGATCCTCATTTCATGACAACTGACAGAAAGACCTTGAGAGAATTTTTCATTATAAGAAAGATGGGAAATAAGTAGAAAAACTATAATTTTCCTTGGTCTAAACCCTAACAAACAATTTTTTAATAGTTTGAAGTGGTTTTTTTTCCTTCATTCTCTTTCCACTATGTGTTCGGAGGAAAACCTTTACTGTCTCATATCATTGATGAAAGAATATCAATCAATAGATTTAATATTTTAGTACTTGCTTTTAAACAATATGTCTATGTCAAATATATCATTGTCAGTGTTGTGGTTAAGCTCAGTTGTGGTAGAAGAGCAACAATAAAATAGCAAATTTCTGCTGAAGAAAGTAAAGCACCCTTGAACTGTCAGGGCTTCTCACAAGATGCAAGATCATAGAACCTAAAGGAAAAGCAAGGGATCAATTGTCCATGCCTGTAAACACTGGGTACCCATGAAAACAGCCTTGATGGTGCAGGGTAATGCTAATTAATTAAAGGCATATGTGCTTGTGTGTGCTGTTAGGGACTACACACTTCAGAATGTCAGTCATTTGGGGCTACTCAGTTGGTAGACTTCTTGAGTTACAATGCACTCAAGTAATTGAATGCTTAGGAACTGAAGGCAGGAAGATCCAGAGTTCGAGGTCATCCTTCATTTCATAATGTATTCAAGTACAGCCTAGGCTACAGGAGTCTTACAGTCTCAAAACAAAAACCAAACCCATATGCATCATAATATACAAGATAATACAGATTTGTATATGCAAATATTTGTGTATACAAAATAATTTACAAAATTACAAAATAATAAAGAATCTCTCTTATTCAAGGCATATTTTGGCTTTAAGGTACATGAAGAAATGTTATTAGAAATAACCTAAACAAATATAGATTTTCTTAAACACGTAAGTGATCATTTTGGTGTACATATGTTTTACATCGTTTGATAGGATAATCAAATTTTATAGTATGGTATTGGGTCAAAATGATTTCACAAGGATGCTTAATGTGTCATGTTATCTAGTGTAAAGCACATAGCTTGTACAGCTTAATCCATATAAAAACAACCTAAGGTGAAACTTTCAAAATTTCTAATAACATTTAATGTTTTTGTTTGTAGTATAATTGAAAAATTAAGAAGTAATAACAGTAACTACTTTACATTATTCCAGATTCTTCTTTAAACAATCTACAAATACCAACTTTGTTAATTTAACAGTAGCCTTTGGGACAGTAGCTTTACTGTTCTCAATTTCCAGATCTTCAGAATTTGCAGCAAGTGTAGAGATGAGCTCAACAGTTCATTACCCAGTTAGTGTCATGTCATGATATGGTCAACGGTGTTTTGTTTCAGATGCTGGAAATACAGCAGCAACAAAACAGTAATTTCAAAGGCACATTTCTTATGAAACTTACATTCTTGAGGTTTCTTTTTCCTCAGGAAGGGGATTAGCTGTCAGGAAGTAGAAGTTACCCTTTAGTAAACCTCAGAGAAAATTATTGCTAATATCAAATTTGATGTTTTTTTACTCCCATATTTTATTACTATCAAATCTCTTTAGCCACAAAAAGGAAATTAATTCTACTTTGTCTTAATAATTTTCACTTGGTGGCCAGATGCCATAAGTATATTGCTTCACTTCTCTGATAGCTCAGAACGCAAAAAGCAAGCCTTTAGTCATTCTGGATAATTCTATTATCCAGAGCAGTGCTGTTTTAAGGCTTTGTGGACTGTGTGACATCTATAACAGTGACTCAGTCCTGTTTTTGTAGTTGGAATAGCCACAGACTGTAAGTGAATGCATGTTGTCAGGTATACTTCTGAACAGGCTGTAACTTGCCAGCTCCTAATCTAGAGAATAAAGGTGTCACCTGGAGGAAAGAAACTTTGTCTCTCTCATATTCTCTCTCTGTGTCTCTCTGTCTTTCTCTCTCTCTCTCGTGTGTGTGTGTGTGTCTGTGTGTCTGTGTGCCTGTGCGTGTGTGTACCATGGTGCCTGAACTAGAAGGGGCCATGCTATAGACTCTATGTTCTTCTCTGCTTGGGTTATTTCTAGGCCCCTCCCCCAACATTGCCTTAGACCAAAGCCTAGGCAGCCTGTCCTTTAAGACTTCTGCATAAAGAAGTAAGCCATTCATTGTTTCGTGTCATGCTGTGTAGAATGATTTCCTGTTAGTACAACCCATGGGACATGCCGTGCTGAAAGATTACCACCTTCCACTCCTCTCAATACCTGTTCTTTCCATCTGTATATTGGCACATATGTATGATCATGTATTGTTGGTATTGGGATGTATGTGTATATGTGTGTTGATAGTAGTAGGAATTATCACAAATGTGCCTTTCCACAGGATATTTCACACTCTCTCTTATACTCCTTTTCTGGCTCTTAACATTCTTTCTGACCCCTCTTCCAAATGCTTCTTGAGCCTTGCAGGGGGCAACATAGAAGCCTGACTCTTCTCTTCTAACCCCAGTGGGGTACTATATCCTGGGGTCTTGTCACTTATTGCCCACTCTCTAGATAATGCTGTGCCCCTTAGATACAGTTCTTCATGTTGCAGTGACACCAGACCATAAATTACTTTCTTTGCTACTTTATAAGTGTAATCTTGCTGTTGCTATGAAAAAAGTAGTAAGTTCCTATACTACTTTTGTGTTGCAAATAAGTCATTAAGAACACAGAAGTAGCATCAAAGCAATAGCTTTTCATAGATGTGGATAAATAAAGGGAACAGGGTGACAGATGGTACTCCCTAATAATGCCATAGTATATAGTCTGAGCTTGGAGCTCTCCTTCAGTATCTACTCCTAGGCTGAACTGTCATACATTTGAGATGCTGTGGAGGTAATTTTCTAATTAGATCATAAATTATACTTAATAAAATAATAAATACCACAGCTGTGCCAGACTAGCTGTATCAGAACCACACAGATGACTTGAAAAGAACGAATATTTTTAGATTGTAGCTTCAGAAATACAGTAGGTTTAGGGTAGATTGAATGACCTATTTTATAAAGATCTACCTCATCATTAAACCTCAGATAACATAGAAAACTTACAGAAAAGTAAATCATAGCAGTGATCTCAATAGTCAGATATAATAATAAATCCTGTTGATATTTTGTTTATATTATTATCACCCCCTATGCTTAGGAAGACTGAGTCCGTCTACATTGTGTTGTTCTGCTACATTGTGTGACATGTATTTGTGTGGCAATGTGACCAAACATCTATTCATTGCAGATAAAGAATAAAGGATAGTCAGCAGTAGGTACTTTTATTGGGGATCCTTGCAGGAGTGTGGGAGAGGACTTCTTTCTTTCTCTCTTTCTCTCTCTTCTTTTTGAGACAGGGTTTCTCTATGTTGCTTTGGAGCTTGTCCTGGAACTAGCTCTTGTAGACTATGCTGACCTCAAACTCACAGAGATCCACCTGCCTCTGCCTCCCGAGTGCTGGGATTAAAGGCTTGTGCCACCACTTCCCAGCAGGAGAGGGCTCTCTTACAGAAGCAGAAATGGCTGAAAGAGAGCCGCATCACCAGAGCCTACCTCACTATGGTTGAGGGCTCACAAAAGCTTGATACAGTGTTTTTATTCAAGGCAGTGTGGCTTAGCATCTTTCAGACAATTTTACTGACCTCTGCTTCCTTTAGGAGAGTTGGTTAGTTTCTTCCTCTACCAAACAGCTTGTCTCATCTGAGAGTGTTTCTCAACTGTCCCTACTGCCTATATATGCTTAAAGAGGGATGGCACTCATATATCTTGTCAGTTTTAGGAACTTCCTGAAGCCTTTGAGCTGTTTACTTCCTAAGCATAAGAAGCTTCACCACAGAATGGAACATCTCATCTCTCCTTAGGACATTCTGTGTCTAAAATGCTTCCCTCCAAGATGGAATATTTTATCTAGCAGAAAATTGATTCACAAAATTCCACCTCTCCTGGCTTTTAACATTCTTCTGAGCCCTCTTCCAAATGCTCCTTGAGCCTTGCAGGGGGCAACATAGAAGTCTGACTCTTCTCTTCTAACCTCAGTGGGATACAAGATCCTGGTGTCTTGCCAGTTGTTGCCCACTCTCTAGATTAGTGGTTCTCATCCTTCATAACACTGTGCCCCTTTAATACAGTTCTTCATGTTTCAGTGACCCTGATCATAAATTATTTTCTTTGCTACCTTTTAAGCATAATCTTGCTGTTGCTATGAATCATAATGTCAATATTTTTGGAGATAGAAGTTTGCTGAAGGGGTCATGACCCTCAGGTTGAGAACCACTGGTGACCTTGTATTCAGATACTCCACTTACTAAGTAGGCATTCCACCTCACAGAGGAATATATCCTCATCTGGATTTCTTTATCGAATCTCCATCCAGACTTTCTTTCTGGGTAGAGAAATGTTGATCTACATGGTGTAAAAGGTCCTTCTTTCTATGTGTTTCTTTCATTGGTTGAATAAAGAAACTGCCTTGGCCTTTTGATAGGGCAGAACTTAGATAGGCGGGGAAAGGGGAACTGAATGCTGGGAGAAAGAAAGCAGGCAGAGAGAGCTGCCATGGAGTCACCAGAGTCACATGCTGAATCTTTCCCGGTAAGCCACGACCTTGTAGTAAACACAGATTAATAGAAATGGGTTAGATCAAGATGTGAGAGTTGGCCAAGAAGAGGCTAGATATAATGGGCCAGGCAGTAATTTAATTAATACAATTTCTGTGTGGTTATTTTGGGGGTTAAGCTAGCCAGGTGCCGGGAACGCGGCCCGCTCCTCTTACTACAGAGTGGCGCCCAATGTGATAGACTAAATCCACTTAAAAACCTGAGAGGGCTTGAAAAGGAGAGAGAGAGACTTTAACACAGCTTTATCCTGTTTGCTGGTGGTGTGCCGCAGAGAAAATTTCCTCACTCAGCAGCTGCAACAGTAAAAAAGCTGTGGCAGTTTTAAAATGCTGGTTTTCTGGGCTATGCTGCCAGCGCCATCTCTGGCTCCTGCTGGAGACAGAGCATTTGGATGGGGTTTGTGACTAAAATGCTACGGCTTGCTTGATGGCAATGTAGGCTGCTGTGTTCCTGGAACTGCATGCAGCTCAGGGGCACCAAATGGCTCTAAGGCAGGAGCGGCTTCACCATGCTGAACTGTGAGAATATCAGGCTGGAACTATCATAACTATCATAATAACAGCGCAGTTAATGTTTAGATTGGGCAGGAAACAGGCAGTACCATATTACCCTTACATGGTTTAAGATTTTAAGAAGTGCTTAGCATTTTTAAGAAGTGCTCCTGGATAGTAAAGAATTACAAATTCACAATAGGACATTCAGACATAAAAGACCTCTAAATGGGTCACACTGTTGAATAAAGATATGTAGCAGGCTTAAAAGAGAAAAGAAATAAAGAGTATAGAGAGATGCTTTTAACAGAGTACAGATAGTCATAGATTAAAAAGTAAGCCATGTAAAAATGGAAAATTCACAGAGAGTCTGGATTATATGTATTATTGTGTCTTCTTTAAATTTTTTGACTGTGAAGGACCTAAGTACAGAGAGATGTTTCATTGTGTGGGCTGCTAAGCTAAACCAGCATGGATATTATAAAGGTATTATGACTTCAGAATTTGGGTCTAAGGATATGATGCTTTGGAAAAGAGGTTCTTCCTTTGTTTTCACAGAAGATGAGATCCTGTGGATTGCTTCTAGACCAATATGGTATGATAGACCATACCCTCCTGAAAGGACACCATGAACACCTTCAGAAAATTATTTCATTCAACTGGTGACTGAGATGAACCTAGCACATAGGATACACCATAAAAGACCTGATTAACAGCACCCCCATTCAGCACAAAACAGTTTGGAGAGAAATAACTGTGCCCATATTCCCAAATATTGTTTATAAATGTTCTTAAACATTTAAAGGGGGATATGATATAGATATGAATAATTCGCATTGGTATGAATCTTGCTTTATTGATATAAATTTAAGGTCAATCTTGTTATATGTATGTGTATTTCTGATCTTGATTAAGGTATTGTGATTGTGTAGTTCATTTAAAAATGTAATGTATAATTAGGAAATATTGGTTGTTAATGGATAATCATCTATAATAGTCAAGCTTGTAATCATGTTAGTTAGATTTTCTAGATACATAAAGATATATTTCAGTTAAATAGGCATTCTTCATATCTTTCAAAGACTACAGAATATGGCATTTAGAATGTTTTAATAACTTAGGGTTTTTCATGACAATGAGACACGTCTGCTTCTGGCAGCACCAATCTACTTCAAGAGAAAAATGGGATCGAAGATGCTCCTTATGGAGTTTGTTAGCCATTTAGGCAAGAAACTGCTCTTGCCTGGACTGTTGTATAAACTGGACATGAAGAACCTACAGAGAGAGGACTGCTGAACTTGCCTAAATGTGAGATGATACTTCGGGGTTCCTGTTTCATGAAAGAGTCTGTTAGACATTCTGCAGGACACAGAAAAAAGTGACTAAACTGTCCTTGAAATTTCCTGCTTCATGAAAAAGTCTGCTGGATATTATGGGCCTGTAGGCTGAAGATGGATGCCCCAACAGTATAGAAAAACTTTGGGTGACTGTCCAGGCAGTGAGATGTCTCTGTCATTTCTAGAGTTTTGGAAGTTGCTTACTTCTCGTTTACTTAGGTAATATTGTATCCTTCTGGAATCTTTGATGGAGTTGAAGAATGGATAGTTATAATTATAGTTTTCCATATGATAAATATGGTAACTGTAGTTCTTGCTTGATAACTGTTTTGTTATATGTAATTTTACTATGTTAGAGTAAAAACTTTTTTTGTTTAAACAGAAAAGGGAAATGGTGTAGGAGGGCCTTCTTTCTATGTGTTGCTTTCATTGGTTGAATAAAGAAACTGCTTTGGCCTTTAGATAGGGCAGAACTTAGATAGGTGGGGAAAAGGGAACTGAATGCTGGGAGAAAGAAAGCAGGCAGAGACAGCTGCCATGGACTTGCCAGAGTCACACATGCTGAACCTTTTCTGGTAAGCCATGACCTTGTGGTAAATACAGATTAATAGAAATGGGTTAGATCAAGATGTGAAGGTTGGCCAAGAAGAAGCTAGATATAATGGGCCAGGCAGAAATTTAATTAATACAATTTCTGTGTGGTTATTTTGGGGGTTAAGCTAGCCGGGCACTGGGAATGCGGCCTGCTCCTCTTACTACATCTACATATCTCAACATCCATGCAATCACGGAAATACCAAAAATACACACTATCCCCTAATTAAAAAGATCACCATACTAGGATTCCTCTTATGACTGTTTTGTTCTCAGAATACCTAGGCTCAGCTGAACTTCTTCTACTCATAGCCAGGGCCATTAAATCACTGCTTTCACATTCACCTTTGCCTCTGTTGACCCCTGCTTGGTGCAATTATGTTGTATGTCACTTTACCTTATGAAAAGTGAGCCAAATATCTATTCACTCCAATTAGGAAACCAACGACAGAGAAAGAAAGAATGCCACCAAAGTCCAACCCAATGCATTGATGGCATTATTTGGGTTACCTGTAGGAGTTTGGGTGAGGGGTTATTTACAGGAGTAGAAATGACTCAGAGGCAGTGCATCACTAATGCCCAGTGTAGTATGGGTGACAGTTTATGAAAAATGCCAAGCTGGAGTGCGTTGCACAGCTTTCAGGGAGCTTGATGTTCTGGAGTGTGTTTTTTCTTTTTCTAGGCAACTAGACTGTCTCTGTTTCTTCCAGACAGCTTGACTTATCTGACAGTTTCTCTCAGCAGTCCTTACAATTTATATATGCTTGCAGTAGGAGAGTCTAGTAAATCTGGTCAGTTTCAGGGACTTTCTGAATTTGTTGAATTGTTTACTTTCTGAACTTAACAAGCTTCCCTGGAAGATAGAATCTTGTATCTAGGAATACATTGCTATACAATATTTTGTATCTTATGTTGTGTATTATATTAGTAGCTCTTAAATGAATGTAAACCTTCTGTATATATCTATATATTATACATATGTAATACAGTCACATATTGCACATGAATATATATGTACATTAATAGTGTTTGTTATAGGTAGTGTATTTTATATTATTGCCATGTATATACACTTTTATGAACTCTTTGAAATTAAGGATATATTTTCAATGCTGGGAATTGAGCTCAAGTTCTAGCATGATAAGCAAGTGTTCTACAACTGAAGTATAAGCCAGGCCAAGGAGATATTTCTAATTAATACGTATGAACACATATGTTTACTTCGTAGTTTTGATACAAATAAAATATACTTTAGCTTTGGGTATATTAAAATATCTCATGAATTTTGTATTTTTTCATCATAAAGAAATAATTATGGACATAAGTGTGTATTGTATAAGTATTTCTATGTATTCTGTATTTATATTTATACCATGTATATATCTCTGTCTATATGAATATGGATGTGTGTGCATTTACATACTTGCTGAAAATCTTTTGAGCTCTAGGATACAGTACTAAAGAGGCTCAGGAGTCTAGCATTTTATTGAGAAAGCCAAAATTAATTTTAATAGATAACTTATATAACTTTAAAATTCAACAGCTCTATTTTTATTTCTTTTCTATTAGAAGGGAGGAGTGAATGCTGCACGAGACAATTACAAACTTACATATAATACATATATTATGCTGTTCATCCACTTAATGTATACAATGCTTTTTATTAATTAAATTTATTCATTTATTTTACATCCCCTTCCTCCTCTTCTCCCATTTCCTCTGCCTCCACCTTACTCCAAACCCACTCCTCCTCTGTTTCTGTTCAGAAAGGGACAGGCCTCCCATGGGTGTCAACAAAGTATGGAATATCAAGTTGAGGTGGAACTAAGTTCCTTCCCTTGTACTAAGGCTTGGTAAGGCAACCCAATATGTGGAATACGTCCCCCAAACCTGCCAAAGCATCAGGGACAGGCTCTGCTCCCACTGCTAGGAGTCCCACAAGTAGACCAAGCTATGCATAGCCCACTTAGAGCACTGCAACAATTGCCAATGCAGTTATTTTCAGAATATTTTTGCAATCTGAGAAATGATCTCAATTCTCCTCAAGTGCCCTGTATATATATAGCTAGGCAGTTGTTAATTCCCTTTCTCTATAAACTCACCTGTTCTGGCCAGTTGGCGTAGAGTACAATATGCAAATTTTTGGGCTTGCTGCTTACCTTTTGTTTTCAGGGTTCATCCACTTGCTACATGAATCAGTACCTCATTCATTTGTCTTGCTGCATGAAATTCCAGCCTATGAATTCACCATATTTTACTTATTCATTCATCGTGTGAGCAACATTTGGGTGTTTCTATTCTTTGACGGTGATGAATAAGTCTCTGCTGAATATTCATGTTTACATTCTTGGTATACATACATTTTCATTTCTCTTGGCTAAGCCTCACATCGGAGTTACTAGGTCATATGCTAACTCAGTATTTAACTTTCTCAAATTTTGCCTGTTTTCCAAAGTGGCCTGGACATTCCACATTCCAACCTGTAGTTTTTAAATGTTCCAGTTTTTCTGCAACTTTACAAGCGCTTGTTGCTATCTATTCTCTTGTTTACTGTCTGCTTGCTGTGAGGTGGAATGTCTTTGTGGTTTGATTTGCATTTCCCTAATGACGAATTATGTAGAGCATCTTTTCATGTGCTCATTGGCTATTTCTATGTTTGGAGAGGTGTATGTATATCTTTGACCAGTTTTAAATTGAGTTTCTTTTTATTATTGAGTCATTAGACTATTTTATGCAATCTACCTATAGAAAATATCCTTATAAGATTTACAAATATTCTTGGTTGCTTCTTCATTTTCTTGTTAGCATGTTTTCAGAAATATTTTATTTTGGAAAATTCTAATTTATACTTTGTGGGTTTGCCACTTTTTATGTATTCAGTAGGAATATTTTATCTAATCTGAGGGAACTATATCCGCTTTCCAAGGGCTGCCACTTATATTTATAACTATGTCTCATTTTAGTTTGTTGTAACAAATGGTTGGGAGTATAAGCAATGAATCAATTTCATTTTTTTCCATGTGGATGTCATTCATTCCCACATCAACAAACCTATGGTTGAAAAGACTAGTACACACTGGATAGCAATGGTTGTCTTGTAAAAATGAATTGACACTGTGATTTCTTTTCTAGGTTTTCTATTTTGTCCAGTTCTTCTACCAGTTTATTCTTATTCAAGTATCAAAACTGACTTGGTGTCTTTAACTATGAAGTATTAGGATTCCAACTTTGTTATTTTCAAGGGTTGTTTTGATTAGTTTGGATATCTTGAATTAACATAGGTTTTGAAATGTCCTGTTAATTTCTGTTAAAAAATATTTGAGATTTTGACAAAGAATGCTTTGAATCCCAAGATAAATCAGGGAAACAGTGTCATCTTAATGTTAAATCTTTTTATTAATACATATGGACCTCCTGTTGATTTATGTCTCTAATGTTTGCAACAGTGCTTTGTAGTTTTCTGTGTATATGTCTTTTACCTCTTCTGTTAAATTATCCATAAACATTTTATTTTTTATGTCACTGTAGATACAATAGTTTCCTTAGTTTGATACTTGGGTTGTTCATTTCCAATGTACAGACAGGCTTGATTTTTATGTGTTGAATTTATATTTGGTAACCTTGCTTAACTCACTTACTTTTAGCCTTAATTCCTTTTTCATGGAATACTTTGATATTTAATTTTGACTGACAGCATGACTGGATTGAGAAGCACCTTGGATATTGCTAATGCACACTGTTGGGTGTTTTCAATGGTGTTTCCAGAGGGGATTAATCCAGGGCTAAAGATCACACTGGAATGTGGGCAACATCATCCTTAGGCTGGGGGTGGATGAAATGAAAAGGAGAAAAGGATAATTCTTGAAGTATAGGCATTCTCTCCATCTGCTTCCATAAAGCTATAGTCAGTAGCTTCTATCACAATCTCCTACAACCATGATATTCAGCTTTTCACCAGACCCAAAGTAATAAATAGATTGAGATAACCATGGACTGAAGATCCTTAAATCATGAGTTAAAATACACAGGGTTTTTTTTTGTTTGTTTGTTTTAATTGTTCTGCCAGATATCTTAACCATAACCATAGAAAGCTAACTAACGCAATACTTAGGGTTTTCCTTTTTGAGTGTTGTTTTAATGTTGACTGACGATGTTAAAGATAAACCCATGCACTATCATGCAGGACTTCTCAGGAGGTTGCTGTGACTGGAAGGCATCTGTTGTGTGGTGAAAATACCACTCACAGGGCTGAGATTTCGATTTAGGGCAGGTGCCCAGTGTGCGCGAGGTCATGGGTTTGAGCCTCAGCATTGCAAGAACTCTAAACCAAACCAGACACTACAGAGACCACTTAAGGCTGTCAATAAGAAACTTACCCATCTCAAAGCTATCTGACGGCTGGTGTTGTCCAGCGGAAGTTAACAGGCTTATTTCTCAGTGCGGTAAAGATGAGCTGCTGGAATGTGCTCGTAGAAACACCGCAGTGTCAATGACTGCTTATGCCCCGCATTAATCCTGAAAATCTACACAAATAAAAATGGTATAAACCTGATAACAACAATTTTATCCTTTATTTTTTTCTTGAAACCATATATTTATGTGTCTTTGGAAACCATGTGAATGACATCTGGTGTTTAGAAATGCTGATTAGAAGGGAGTTTTAACAAGGCATGGTGATACAAATCTGTCATCCCAGCACTCAAGAGGCTGAGGCAGAAGGAGCACAAATTCAAGGCTAGCCTTGGTAATGTACACGTGTCAAGGATACATAATAAGACCCTTTACAAAAAGGGGCAAAAGAAATGCATTATTATTATTATTATTATTATTATTATTATATTGCTTTTTTCTATAGTGAGGATTTTTTTGTGCAGTTTTCTATATGCATATCTTTAGGCATGGTCACTAAGTATTTGGTATGGTTATCACTTAGGCTAACATCTTTCAAAGACTATATAAGTCTTCCCTTCCTCCCCAAAAGAACAATAACTGCTCAGAAGCTCAGAACTAATTTTAAGTCTTGCTAAATCTCTCATATCACACTCTTGAAAGCAAGTTTGTGAAACTAGAACTTTATTGATGATGTAATTATTTGTCTATCATCTATCTATCATCTATCTATCATCTATCTATCTATCTATCTATCTATCTATCTATCTATCTATCTATCTATCTATCTATCTATCATCTATCATCTATCTATCTATCATTTGTCATCTATCTATCTATCTATCTATCTATCTATCTATCTATCTATCTATCTATCATCTATCATCTATCTATCTATCATTTGTCATCTATCTATCTATCTATCTATCTATCTATCTATCTATCTATCTATCATCTATCTATCTATCTATCATTTGTCATCTATCTATCTATCTATCTGTCTATCTATCTATCTATCTATCTATCTATCTATCTATCTATCTATCTATCTATCTATTATCTATGTGTCTATCTATAGGCCATCTACCTATCATCCATCCTTTCATCTATCTATCTATCTATCTATCTATCTATCTATCTATCTATCTATCTATCTATCTATCATCCATCCATATATCTATCCATTCATTGGCCTACCTATCTATCCTTGGGTTTTAGATAGAAATCTCACGCTATGGCCTAGGTTGGCATGATATGTACCATGTTGCCAAGCTTAGCGTCAATTTTGTGGCAATTCTCTAACTTCAAGTTCTGGAATTACTGGTGTATGCCACCACACTCAGCTGGCAATGAAATGCAGCAAGGGGCAGGTACACTTACTAACATCCTCTCTTGATCCGATTTTTTTCCAAACCCTTGTTGCCTGGAATTGCTCTTCATGGAATAATTAGCAGGTATTTCTTTCAGAGTTCTTTGGGGGAATGCAATGTTAGACTCTATTCTTATCAACTGTGACAAGAGAAACATATAACCCTAAACTAATGACCTGGTAGGTAAAGGAATAAATAGCAGCAATATAAAACCAGTTCCCAAGGATATAGTTTTGTTATTACTGGCAGACAAGAGTTTCTGGTTCATTAAGTAGGAAAGGCCAAAAAGAGTATAAACAATAAAGTGAAAACATTTTCCCCACTTATTCACATATTCACCCTTCCATCAATAAAACAAGAGGGAGTTTTCTTATTTTATTTTCACACTAAATGAAAATATAAATGATGAAGGCTTTCTTCAATCCAAGGCCATGCATCTATCCTCAAGTGATCTATTATGTGAAGCCTGACCTTTCTTTAAAGAGCATCTCTGCTCAATGATAATTGATGGTGCTTTGGATGAGAGCTTGTGACACTACCTCCATTTAATAAAATTATTTTCCTTAAGGTGAGGACGCATCTTTTTAACTCTTGTCCTAGCTTAACCTTTGGAAATACCATGCCAGTTTAGTTGCATTTATACATTTAATTAATACATTATAGGCTTTTCTTGGGTCATTAACAAGGATATGGGGTATGACCAGACTTATTTGTAATCCTGATAGTCACTTGCTTGTTTAACTTAATTAATCATACATTTCCTCCTTTTTTGTCTTAATAGATTTTAGTCTGGTTTGATGATCATGATTCAAATATATTACAATTTTAAAGTGTTCTTTATAGAAAAGCATTACACTAATTAATACACAGGGATTAATTTGTAATGCTACTGCAAAATATTATGGTTTCTGTTCAGTTCACTAAATCTTGCCCCTTCTGTTGGCCATCACAAGGTTCTTATGAGGTCAGACCTAATCCACGGTGGGGGTGGGTCCCTTGGGTACAAGTGTAAATGCTCCCACTAATAATGTTCCAGGAGAATAAACCCCACATGCCCTCTAGAATTAAGTCTATTGTCAAGTTCAGCTAACTTGAACCTGTGTAGGACAAGGTGTAATTTCCTTTACCTTTCCTGCTCTCTGACTTCAGAAGTTTATTCTCTTCTAACTGTCATAGCCATAAAATGTTGTGAGCCTCATATATCTTACAATACTAAGCCAATATTTTAACATGCAACCACCAACCATCTCCTATTAACTCACTATTAATACTGGATTGAATCAGGGCTGGAGAGATGGCTCAGCAATTAAGAGTGCTGGCTGCCCTTCCAGAGGTCCTGAGTTCAATTCCCAGCAACTGCATTGCATTTCATAACCACATACCATAGAATCTGAGGCCCTCTTCTGGCATGCAGGGATTCATGTCGGCAGAGTCATATATATAAAAAAATAAATGAATAAATCTTTAACAAATTGGGTTGAATATACAGAAGTAAAAAATCCCATTATGACATTTAAATATTTGAAATGTCTGTTTAAAAGTGACTTAGTCAGTTTACTCCCAACAGTTTATATTTGACAGATACACTATATCTGTCAAATATAGTGTATTGTTTGAATGCGATTCTTTTTTATGCTTCTTACTGGATATATATATATATATATATATATATATCACATTATTAATTAACCTCTCTATATAACACAGTAGCAGTTTGACAAATCGCCTTCTCATTGGGCTTGTTGTGAGGATTAAATTATTATGAGTCAAGTCCTAGAGCATCGCTTGACAGAGGATGTGCACTCTACCAAATTGAGTATTGTGTTTCTTTTTAACCTCTCATTCTTCCTATGTCAATTGCTTGTTCATCCTTAAGTTTCTAACTTCCTTAGTCACCACTGTGCTAGTCCAGCTGGTGTGTATGCAGTGTTTTAAATGGGTAAGAGTACTGTTGCATTCTGTCTGTTCTCTTCAGGATCTCTGTAGGTTTTATCTAGAATTTCCAAATGGAAGAAAATAAGTCATTAGAAGCTACTCAGAAAAATGTAAAACTAATATTGCCGTTTCCCAATTGTTACCTGATTTATTATGGAATTGTGTCATGACAGGAATTTTGGAAGATTCATTTCAATAAATGGTCAGATAGTTTAAGTATACATATTTTACAAATATAGTTCTGTTTGATTTTGCAAACAAATTGCTTTTATACTTGTGTTATTCTAGCTAAACATAAGTTTTTGATTTTTTTTGGAAAACACATGCATATAGTATATCTTGGTGTATCCATCCTCTACTTCCTCCCTCCAGTTCCCTTTCTCTCTCCTACGTGACTCTCATTGCCCTCCTGACTTCATGACTTTTGTTTTGTTTGGATTTGAAATAATCTACTCAGTCCAATTAGTGCTGTGCCTAGCACATGTATGTGAGGTCATCCTCTGGGGCTTGGGCAGCATATCTGTGCCTCTTCTCCCTCCTTTCATTGGCCTTCAATTGCCCTTTTCCACTCAGTCAGGGTTAAGGCATCTGGAGCCCTTCTCTACTCCATCTTTGAATTTTTTCTCTCTCAGTCTTATGGAAGTCCTGTGTATGTGACCACAGTGCTGTGAGTTAATGTATATAATAGCCATGTCATGTTCAGAGACAAGACTTCACAATACTCTTTCCCATCTCTGCCTCTTACCTTCTCTCTGTCTGCTCTTCTGTGATGATTCATGGGCCTTTGGTGTGTGTGTGTGTATGTGTAATTTGGATAGACATTCCATTTATGACTAAGTACTCATGATTTCTTATTCTTACCATTTTAACCAGGCTAGTGTTTCTCTAGTAACTACTATCTTCTGTAATATGACACTTCTCTGACCAACGTTGGGAATAGCACATGTTTAATGGATGTAAACATAAACATTTAGAAATCGTATTGACAACATGACAATTTAGCAAAGCAACATCAATGAATTTTCTTTTAGATCCCATGGCTTCCCTAGCCATATAGTTTTGTATTTTTCATACAATATATTTTTATCACAGTTTCTCCTCCTTTCACTCCTCCCAGATTCTTGCCACCCACCAAACTTCAGACCCTTACCCCTCTTTTTTTTAGCAAGAAAGCAAACAAATATATAATAAACCATAATTAAAATAAACAAAGGCGCTCATGAAACACACACATACACAGACACAAAAACAGAAAATCAAAAACTGTAATATGCAAGAGAAAGACTAGCAAGACAAAATATGCCCAAATAAAAGCAATATGAGACAAAAAGTCTACAAAAGTGGTATTCATTTTGTGTTGGCCATTAACTGCTGGACATGGGGTCTACCCTTAAGTGTGATTAATATACCCAATGCAACTCTGTTGGAGAAAACTGATTGTACCTTTGCAAGCAGTTGTCAGTTGCAGATAGCTTTTTGATTAGGGATGGAAACCCATGTTCACTTCCTCCTCCCAGTACTGGGACCCTTTTTGGTTTGAACCTGTGCAGGCCCTATGTGTGCAGACACAGTCTCTATGAATCCATATGTACTTCAGTCCTATTTTGTCTGCAAGATACTGTTTCCTTGGAGTTATCCATTCCCTTAGTTCGTACAGGCTTTCTTCCTCCTTTTCAATGTTGCACCACACCTCTTAGGGGAGAGATACGATGAATTCATCCCATTCATTGATTCTGATCATAGTTATAGTATTCGACATGAGCTTCTTCCTGTGGAGCAGGCCCCAATTCTAATCAAAAGAGCTGTTGGTTACCCTTATATCCAGTATTGCCACTATTGCACCAGAGGGCATACCTTGTCTGGCAGGTCAGTTGCATGCAAGGTCCAGTGCTGGGTAAGATTCTTGATGTCTTATTATCCCAACAGCCGGCATAACACCTTCCACCATTACAAAAGCTAGCTCACAGACATAGAGAGATTTTCCTGGTCAATTCAAGATTGGTTTCACTACATCCTTCAATAAAGTGTGTGATGCATTCAGCAAGAAGATCTTACCATCTAGTTATGATGGGTGATCCAAAGATATGACAGTAGCCTGTATTGTTTGGTTTGCCTCTGAGGCCTTGATGATAAATAAGTTATATGGAGGTGATCTGTGCATTGCACTGAGATTTCTGTTGACTAACCCATGCCTTCTGGGAGCAGCATTATTAATCCGTGCAAGGTCTCTCTTTTGATACCTTTTATAAAATATGCTTTAATTAGGTTACAAAACACTGGGGTTTCATAAAACTTCTTCATATATTACTAGTTTTGGTAAACTCACTCTATCATTTCATTTTCCCTACAGTCCTGCCCCTACTAAAGCCTTCAGGTTCTAGGTTTTTGTTTGTTATTTTTTATTTTATTTTTTGCTTTTTTGTTTGTTTTTGTTTCACATGTATTTTATTCCCTTTTATTTTAGATTTTACTTGGGTTACAAGGCAATTGGCTTTCATGTATTTTCTTCATGCACACTTCATTTTGCTTAATCATCTTCCTACGTCTTTCCTCATCCCTGCTTCTCTACTGCCTGCTAGACCATTTCTTACCTGCCTCTATTTTTTATCACCTATAACCTACTATACCTCAATAAAATGTGTGATGTCTTCCCCTCTGTTCTCCCCCATCCATAAGTACCAACCAGTCTGATGCTACTTTCCTGATTTCTCTGTGAATGCCAGGCTAAGAACATAAAACTCAAGTTTTGAAGCAATCACCACATATGTTAGATATCATGCAGCATTTGTTTTTTGGGGACTAGGGAACCTCACCAACTATATTTTTTTCCTGTTCTATCCATTTACTTGTAGATTTCATCTTTTTTACTGTCAAGTAATTTTGCATCATATAAACACACTACATTTTCATTATCCATTCATCATTAGATGGACAGCTACACTGACTTAATTTCCAACTATTGTGGATGGAATAGCAATAGATGTGGATGTGCAAGCATCCCTAGATACAATCTTTTGGGTTACACTTAGGAGTAGGGTAGCTGGTTCATACGGTAATTCTATTTTCAGATTTCACTGAGAATCCTCCAGGACTGATTTCCAAAGTGACTCTATAAATTTACACTCCCCAAAAATGTGAATAAAAGTTCCCCTTTAGCCATATTCTTGCCAACATTTCCTGTCATCTGTTTGTCTTATGATGGTCATTCTTACAGGGATTATATGCTTTGTTTTAATCTTTTATTGGCAATCTTCACTTTCCTGATATCACACTTCTTTTTAAGAATGAGGTAAGATCTGAGATGATTTGATGCTTCCTATACCTCTTGCTTGTAGAGGTAACAGAACTATTTTCATCTCTTTAAGTTTACTTAACAGTGTTAGATAAGATGCATTATATGATGTAATATATGTACATACAATGATTTTTAAACATTTTTAAATGTCCCATAGATAAGAATGTTCTCATTCTTACAGTTTGATGAGCATAAAAGCTGAGGTTCAGAATGAGTAAGGAATGTCAGTAGGAGGCATATTCATTATCAACTATAAGCCCTTCGCTTTCAAATACAAGTTCTAAACCCCTCTGTTACCTTCTTAGTGGTACTCCTAAGTATTCTCCATCCAACACAGGACCTGTCATAGTAAGTATCTGCTAAGTATTTGGTAATGATGACACCCATGACTGTCAATAACAGGACTCAGGTGTCATTACTCTTTCCTGTGACTGCAGACAAAGTGAACCTGTGCATACAGATTTTTTTTTGTTTTAAAATCAAGGAATGAATGATAAATAATATCTCAGTAAACTATGTACTTGGCCATTTTTAGTAGTGAAGGACATATATGTTTGTTAGCATTTGAAAAAAAGACAACCAGGATGAATCCAGGAGAGTCAAAACACTAGTTTACAAAGCTCCTTTTCACTGCACTAGCATTAAGTGCTGTTTAAGCTAGAAAAAGTAGAACGGAAAAGAAAGCATAAGTTGTAACTACAATTAAAACAGGCTATGTTATGATAGGTCTTTGTAATTTTTTTTATGGTTGATGCTTTGTTTTGCTTTTGAAATGACACTTGACTCTCTTCTGGGACTAAATTCTTCCTGCTTGACATGAAAGTTGTGTAAGTCATTTGCAAGGAAAAATGACAACTCATTTGGCTAAAACCATAATAAATTTGTCTGAGGAAAATTTCAAGTAACCCTTCCCTCTTTGTGATTCCCCTCTGCCCCAGGTGACTGACTTGCTCTTTCCCCAGAAGCCTGGAGAAGTGATCGTTCTGGATAAGGCTGTCGATCAGTGTCACAGAAGTCCGGTGTCAGCCTTACAGACAGGGAAGGGACAGGGAGACGATGTGCTCTTCACAGCTTCCTCTCAGTTTTCCTGGATCTTAAAATCTCTCTAAATGTCTTACTGAAGCGGGGAGAATCCTATAAGGAATATCAGATTTGCGACTAGTGAGGAGCGCTGTTACAGCAAGCAAGCATCCTCATTCCTAGAGAGATCCCGATGCTTGTCCATTCCTGCTGAGTTTGTTAAACCAAACTTATCACACACATGCTCTGTCTTATCACTAACAACCTTGAAGCCAGGTGAAAATACAGTGACTACTCCAATGAAAAAGAATGGGACAATAGTAATTCAGTGGGAGTACTTCCAATGTATAAAAATAAATAAGTGGATTTGGATGAAAATGGCCACTCCTGTTTTGATGTGAAAAGAAGGACCCTATAGCAAAAACACCTAAGTGATTTCAATTTCTTTTAAGATTATAATATAATTACATCATTAATCCCTTCCCCTTCTTTACCCCAAACTCTCCCATATGCCCTTTCTTGTTCTTTTTCAAATTCATGGCTTTTCTTTTCAGTGATTGTTGTCATATGCATATACATATGTCTAGATACATGTATATTTTGAAATACAACCTTCTTATATAGTGTGACTTGTATCTATGTTTTGAAGTTGACCATCTTGTCTGGGATAACCACTTGGTGTGCTCTTCTCTGACAAAGACTATTTCTTCTACTCTCTGTATCCCTTTGTTGCCTATAGTTTTTGTATAGTATTGAGGCCCTCTGTTCTCCCCCACTCCCACCTTGGCATGTCTATTCTTACTGTCCTTGGTCAGCTCATTCTTAGGCAATCTTAGATATTGGACTTGTTTCACAGATGTATCCATTGGAACTGGGCTACTCAACTCCGAATTTTGATTGGTTGTAGTTTTCTGTAATGTTCTTTAACTGTTGCAAAGAGAAGTGTCCTTGGCAAGGAGTGAAGACTGCACTTCTCTGTGGGTACAAGGGAAGACACTTATAATGTACTCAGGGATTATGCTGCTTTAGTAGAGTGGCAATTGTAAGTTCTTCTGCAAGATCTATGACTTCACTGACCCTGGTAGTTGGCTAGGTTTTCAGTGCCAGGCACGGTTTCCCTCTTGTTGAGCAGGTCTTAAGTCTAACTAGGGAGCTATTGGTTTCCAGCAGGGTATGTACGCTATTCTTGCATCCATGTAGGGTTATTGTACCATGGTGGTTGTTGTGGTTCATAGGCATCATAGCTGGCAAGGCTTTTCTCCGTTGGAAGCCTGCATGATGCCTTCTGGTACCATGTAGTCCTCAGGGATGAAATTTTCAGGACAGTTTCAGTTCAGAGCCTCTGGGTCCTCTCTCTGAAGTGCATGCTGTCTTCAGAAACACAAACTTACTTTCCTTCCCTGCAGGGCAATCAAAGGCAATAGCAATAGCCTGCATGTTTTGGAAATCTCTTGAACAACCCCTACCAACAACTCAGAAGAAGGCTTCTTATGCCCCATTTTTTGACTCTCTTCCCCTTTGAGTAAGTATTAGAATAGCACAGAAAACTCCCTAGAACAAAAATTCTCTCAACCTTCCTAATGCTGTGACCTTTTAACATAGATCCTCATCTTGTGGTAACCCCCAACCATAAAATTATTTTTGTTGATACTTCATAACTATAATTTTTCTATTGTTATAAATCATAAAATAAATATTTGTGTCCTCCAATGGTCTTAGATGACCCCTGTTAAGGAGGTCATAACTCACAGAACCTCTGCTCTAGGACATTCCTTATAAACACCAAGCAAAAGGTGGTGGTGTTAAGTTGAAGTCATAAGTCCCTCTATTGTTTAGAATGCTTGAAGTATATTAAGGATAATATTTTACATTGCATTTCCTAAGTGATCTTACCTCATCCTGCCACTCTACAGGGGACATATTAAGGTGCTTGATAGCTATTATTCTCAAAGACTGCTAAATGTGATTAAGGCTTCCACTCAGTTTGAAGAAAAACGATTCTAATTTTTCAAGACGTCTTAATAGATTTACTCAGTGATGAGTGATTAAATACAAAGGCGTTTTCTGCTCCATGTAGAGCAAAGATCCTTGGGCAAGTCTCACTGTCATGTGGGCTTGCGACGTCTGGGAAATTTGTTGCTGTCGTTTCTCTCCCGCTTAGACACTGCTCAGCCTGAAGCAGTGTGGCACTTCTCTTTAATAGTCCAGTAAAACTACCTAATGGAGTCACAGTCACCAAATCCAATACTCACTGTTTTGTTATCTACCCAACTGTGTTCCGTTGCCGAATATAACATTATTGAACCTTTTTTTTTTTTTTGGGTCTTTATTGCCAAACAAAATGCAGCTTTCCTACATTGCACGCCAGGCAGCCCAGATCCTTCCATGGGCCTCCATTTTGGTTGCACTTTCATACAATGAGTTGGGGTGAAGATAACTGTGATGGGCTTAGGCCCCACCACTTGACAGCCTTTCTACCACTCTTTGTCATATTGTGATTTTAAATATTCTGTCTACTCTCCCATAGTCCTGAGCCACCCAAGGACTCTATTACTCTCCCATTTGTTATAATTTCCACCTTAGAAAAAAATGTAAATCAGGCTGTAATTTTCCTGCACATTTTATTGGCATCTTATTACTCATAAAATAAAACCTCTTTGCATATAGCCTTTTCCAGTGTGTAGTCATTGACTACTGTTACTGTTTCAACTTCATTTTCTCATGTTCTTTTCTCCCAAGTAAATACTACAGCTGGTATTTTCCTTTACTCCAATAGTGCAAGGTATTACTATGGCACACTACAGTTTGTTTTCTACACATGCAGTGTTACTGTATCCCATTCTGTCTTCTGGCCTCCTTTTTGTTGTTGTTTATAAACTTGATTTGCCTTTAGAAGCTTCATTTAAGCAGCATGATTCTAGAACATACATATTGACTGAGTTAGATTTTTCTTTTTTGAATCTGGGTCTCAGTAGGTAGTCTATGCTAGCCTCACACTCACTATATAGCTTAGGCTGGCCTTGAATTCAAGGCAATCCAACCACCCTGGTGGTTAAGATTGTAGGCTTGAGGCATGATGCCTGGCCTATACATTATACTTTTTGTTTTAAAGCAAGCTAAGTGTATTTAACTTTCTATTTACATAAACTCCTTGTTTTGTGATATTTTAAGGTCAAGAAACATGGTGTGTGGTTATGTATTTCTTTGTTTTTATTTTATTAGTAAAATATAATAATAATATTATTAATAATAATAACAAGGAAGCAAATGGATAGTAATGGAATTTTCTCTCTCTTTCTATCTTTTTTGGTATATCATATAAATAAAGATAATCCACTGACTGGGGCAATTTGCATCACACTTACTTTTTACTATATGTATTCAAAATTACAGTATAATATGGTTAACTCTGAGGAGAAAGTTATCTTACTTGGGTCTTCCCACACACCTGTCCTATAGTTCTGAGTTTATGGTTAACAAGGAGATAAAGCAGGTGCCCTTTTAAAATATATGAAGCTGTTGTCAAAAGAGAATGGATTGTTCAGTCACAATGGCTTTTGTAGGACTTGTGTTCATTATGATTCATGTATGATGTACATATCAGCTTACATTAAATATCCTGTAGAAAGATAAGTTCTCAATGAAATGATCCATAAAATTCAGTAATTCAACATCCTATCTGACAAGGGTTTTGCAAAACACAGAATGTGACAGTTATTAGACAAGTATCTAATAATAAATTTAAGGTTAGTTTTTTCTTTCCTTTATTTTCATATAAAGAAAATGAAATGATGATATCAATTTGGAGTAAAACGCCTAAGTATTTGGCCTTAGATCGTGTAGTTGCTTGCAAACAAATGTACACACATCAATTAATAGTTCCATGTGACTTATTCATGTTATTGCCATATCTGACAATCTTTTGAACGGGTTGATCATAGAATAAAGGAAGGACCAGGAAGGTCAACATTTTCTTGTTGTGAGTAGACTTTTATTCCATGCCATCCCATGCCCTTTATAAAACTTTGCTTGTTTACTGTCTTCCAGCAGAGTAATAAGTAGTTTTCATAACTTTTCTGTTCTCTCTCACCCAGATATATAATTTGACTTTCATGGCTCTTCTCTGACTTTGTGACTGCTTGGTGTGTGTTTTACTGTTCCTCTGTGACTTTCCTGAGATCTTTTCATTATCCAAACAGCTTCTCAAATGTCTTTAACAAGCAATTTTGTGAGGTTTTAAAGAAAACTACCCAGTGGTCAAGAAGTCATGAAATGTCATAATTTGCTTACTTATTATGCCTCAATTAGATTTTTACTTTCAAATTACTCCTTAAAGAAAATACTGGGACTCAGTGTTATTAAACATAGATGAAGAAAGACCTAATAGAGTTGCCTTTCTATGGTTTCCCTAAGTGAAAATAGTTGTACATATATGATATTACTATTTTAATTTATTCTGAAAAGCTTGTAGCCAGAAATTTTGCAAGGCCTACAGGTGTCTCTATCAGAAAACACAATAATGCTTTATGATTTCTTATCTTGAAACTGCTTGCTTTCACATCTCAGAGCCCTCGGAGGCAACCTGTGCTATTTCAGCAAGCTTTGTCAGCTAGCTGAAATTAATTTTGTCATAACCAGAGTTTCAAAATTTCACTTTTCATTATCTCTGCTGTTTTGTTGAGTTCATCGCAGGTAAGATGTGCTCTATGAAAAATAATTAACTGTTACCAAATATATCATTTAGCCTAAGCTGTTACAGGAAGTATTCTGAAGGGATTTCCAGTGACTTATTTCCATCTCTAACTCAATTAATGACTGATGTTTTGTAGATCAGAGGTCACTTACGGACACTCGGTGGACCAAGTATGACGCAAAGATGCACAGATATCTTTTATATTTTTAAACTTTAATTTTATATATTTATTTTCTGGCTTTGAACATCTTAGGAAGCCTTTTGAAGTGACTGCTGTCATTTTCAGTGGAGAAATTTCACACAGAACTGGATCACGTGAGGATTCAGATGCTTTCGTCCTTCCTCTAGCTCTCCTGAAACATTAAATTATCTACTTACATGGGACTTGAATTCCTATGTGGACACTTTTTTTAATTGATTTTTGTTGAGCTCTACATTTTTCTCTGCTCCCCTCCCAGCCTCTCCCCTCCCCTTCAATCCTCTCCCAAGGTCCCCATGCTCCCAATTTACTCAGGAGATCTTGTCTTTTCTATTACCCATGTAGATCAGATCTATGTATTCTCTCTTAGGGTCCTCATTATTGTCTAGGTTCACTTTTAAGTTAGGGCTTGAGGTTTTAGAATTTATGTTCCCCAGTTCTAGTAGTCTCCTCTTCACCATGGTGGACACATGTTAGGATAGCAGTGAGTATCGTACTCTCCATAAGACTCTAAAATATATATATGCTATGTTTCATGTACAATATCCAAATGACAAATATTGATTTATAAATTGCTCACAGTGTTTTATAATGACACAACAATACTATTTTCTGATAGATAGACCTCATTATGCAGCACAAACTTTGCAGCCTCAAGGTTTTCTGAAAGGAAAAAAAATCTTCTCAATTGATTCTAACATTCAGAGAGCCAAGAATCATGTTCAGTAAAGAAGTTTGTTGGCATATTAATGTTCAATAGATCTCATGTCAGAAAATTTTCATACCAAACTCCCAGCTTCAGTCCATTTGTTTTGCTGTATCTGCTGCAATGTGCAGAGCAGCTAGTTCCCCATCGTATTCCTAATGATCACCGGATACTTTGATCAAATACAGTGTTTTGTGAGTCATGTCTTCATTTGTGTATCTGCTCTTTGAAAGCCTGTCTTGCTATCTCCTTGCCGGGTGCATTAGATTTTGGTGCTGTGTGCATTAGGAAATGCCTTTTGTTAATTCTGTTAAAATAACCTGGTAGAGTAAGTTGTATATCACAGAACCCTAAAAGGACACTGCTCATGCCTGTTGCCGTTACAGATTTGCAAAAATTGTGAGTTCTAGAATAAGAGGTGACTACTTCTGAATTATATAACAGTTTCATTTGAACTACCACTCGGGCTGAATTTAGTTTAATAAAACCACTACACATTTATGACAAAAGCAGATTTGTCTCAACTGAAAAACACACTAAGTATTCAGTTGTTTGGAAAATAAACATTGTATCTGTTGAGTATCAGAGTAAAGCAGTCAATCTATTTGGTAAATATAGCTAACTTCTAAATAAGCTCACAGTAATAGTGATTGAGGAAATCCGGGTTAAGGCAAGATAATAATAACTAATTTGGTTGACTGTTTTAGTAACTTTAAAAAAATACATTCATATTACATTTTGTTTTGAATTGTGGTATAATTAAGAAATACCATTCCTTGTCTCCATAGCATTTTTTGAGTAAGCTAAGTGCTATTATAGGTTAGCTCAAAGATTTGAACCACAACATTGCAGAAAGCAATTTGAAAAGAAAAAGAAAAAAAAGGAAAAGAAAGCAAAGAGTCATCTTGTTTGGTCTTAGAGATAATGGAAATTTCTTTTTTGTTCTCATATATGTAGAAGAGGTAACAGCCCAGCTTAAGCTAAATGCAAATAGAATGGATCCTTTGCCTTTGGGCGGAAAGTGCAAGTGACTGGCTTGTAATGGCACTTTACCCCATGCTGTTCTCCGCAGTCAGAGTGGAAATGAAACATTGGACTTTTGCAGTCAGTGCTGGGCCATATATATTTTCTTAATTTGAGAATGTCAGCGGAGCATGCTTTGTGTTTGATCCAGCTTCCTCTTTTTTCTCAAAGGTTTAAAACTAGCTAGTCCCTGCCTGTGTATATTTCCTGCTGCACATCTGAAGTTTCCTCATTAACGCCCTGTAATACACCTTATTAAGAACTCAAACCTTCAGCAGCCAGCTGAAAATGGAGACATTGTTAAAGTTTTGCAAGAACTCATTGGCACTGAAACGAAGAAACTTAGAGGGAGCTCACTAAGACGCTTGGATTTTCTGTAAGAGGGGATTGGGCATTGTGAGAATTACCAGTTAATCCACAATAAATCCCAAAAACACTGTTGGCTTTATGTCTTTGTACACACTAGCAGATATCCACATGGACTGAAATTTTAACATTTTCCCCCCAGAATGCAGATGCACTGCATCTCCTATTTTTCTCTCCCGCCTCCCAATTTTGGAAAGCTTTTTAGAGGGTACAATCAGGTTGAGACGGACAGACAAAGGCAGCGGGATCTCTTTGGTGTCTTATAGCTCTGATACTAATCCATGCTATTTTTGACTTATTGTTTGGTTCTTAATTGAGTTCCTTTGTTGTCGGCATAAAAATAGAACGGGATGCACCACAGAATAGAGATTACTAATGCGGACTCCAAAGCTAAGCAGCTGAGGTGGTAACTATTTGAGAGGATTTAAAGACACACATGGTATTAGGGACAGAAACGTCTTATTGCTTTTCCATTGGTAGCAAAAATAGACGTTTTGAAGTTAACAGTATGAAATTTTCATTCTAGTTATAATCCAAGACTTGTTTCCCCTTCTTCCCACCCATCTTCCCTTCTCTTTTTCATTGATGGAATACCAGTCTTATTCATTTCCCATTCATTCAACAAAGTAATTGCTATGTATTTCTTTGCTGGAGATTTTTGTCTTCAGCATTTAATTAAGTGACACTAAACTCACTCTCGCTTTCCTGTCATCATCTATGTTTTACTTATATTTCTATTGTCTCCTACCTGGACCTATGATAGTCTCACAGCCGGTCATTCTGCTTCTGTTTTGCCTCCATCTACAACAGTGATTTTTTTCTTTCATTCTTTTTCTCTCTCCCTCCTTCCACCCTTGCCTTGTATGCATATCCATGTGTGTGTGTGTGTGTGTGTGTGTGTGCAAGAGACAAAGAGTCAGTCTGATGGAGACAGACAGAAAGAGAGAGAGAGGTGGAGTCCAAAGGTTGCTATCTGTGTCTTCCTTAATTCCTGGCAATCTCCATTATTTTCCTAAGGCAGAGCCTTTTACTGAACCTGGCTCTCATTGGTTCACTTATACTGACAGGTCCTCAGTCTCTAAGTTTCCCCATCTCTGCTGCTTTGATGCTGCCATTTCAGGCCCTTGCTGCTGCCACCATGGCTGGCTTTTATGTGGGAGCAGGAGATCACACCCAGTCTTCATTCTTACATGGTTAGTACGTTACCCACTATGCTGTCTCCCCACTGCCCACAGCTGTGATTGTCAACCCTCACTGTCCTTCAGACATGGCCAAAGACAGTGACCCAGTTCACATTTGCAAATTAAGACTCTCTGGGGGATAAACATTAAACAAATGAGTTTTTGCTAATTGATGAACATTTTTTTTAAATTACCAAATACAAATTATCATTGTTTACAATGTACTACATGATGGTTTCAATATGAATACACCTGTGAATGGACATATATACCTAGTAAGCATATTCATTACTTCACATACTTATATGTAGATAGGAACACTTAAAATTTACTATCATAGCAATTCTCAGAACTGCATTGTAGTGCTATTAATATTGTTAAAAAAAAAGCAGTGCACTAAATCTCTTGAAGTCATTCTTCCTACATTACTTAATTTTAGATTCTTTCTTAGGTATTTCCTACCCACCCACATCCTTTTCTTCTATAAGTTCAAATTTCTTAGCTTTTACCTAAGATCAGTGAGATCATATGGTATTTGTAATTAATATTTAATTTAACATGTTTATCAGATTCTTTTTTAAGTTAAATAATATTTACTGTATTTTATTTATCCATTCATTTTGCTGAGAGACACTTATATTAATTCCAGGACTTTCTTTGGTGCATCATGCTGTAATGGATGTGGAAAACAGAAGTTTGTTTGGCCTACTACTGATTTCCTGTTTTCTGTATTTACATCTTAGAGTACAATTGCTGAATCATATATAGCTTTCCTATTGCAATTTTCTAGAAGTTTCATCATGCATATTTTTCTCACAATACCTATATTAATTCACATCCCCATGGATAATGGTTTCCTTTTTTCTATGTCCTTGCCATAGCTTTCAACCTATTGTATTTTAAACAATACCCCTTTTAGCAGGTGAAAGCTAATGTCGACTTGTGATTTTAGTTTTTTTAATTGTCATCATAAACATTTTTTTCCAGATATTTGTTTATCACTTGTATATCTTTTTAGAGAAATGTCTACTTTTAATATTTGCATATTAAATAATTAGATCATGTGCTGTGCAGGCTTTTGGGCTTTCTGCTGTCCCATGTCTATTTTTGCTTTTATTGTTTGTGCTTTTGGAATCATGTCTAAAAATTCCAAACATTTATCACCCAAGGCAAAATTATTGAGTGTTCCCATTTTCCTCTAGTATTGCAGACTTCCTGGGTTTTATGTTAGATCTTTCTTATATTTTGGTTTTTGTAGGTGTCAGAATAGAGTTTAGTTTCATTCTTTTTAGGGGTACCCAGGTTTCCCACAGCATTGAAGAAGTAGTTCTTTCTCTCTTGTGTGTTCTTGACAATTGTGTCCAAAAGTCAACTGACAAAAAATGTGAATCTCTTGTTCTAATAAAATTTTAAAATTACTATATCGTAATAGTTATTCTCATAAGTAGTATGATCCTTCCATTGTTATTGTCATCGTTGTTATCATCATCATCATCGTCATTATCATTTTGAAGTAGGGCCTTCAATATGTAGCCCTGGCTGGCCTTGAACTCACTTGCCTCTGCCTCCCTAGTCCTGGGATTAAGGGCTATTAATGGGAATGGCTGTGCTGCCATTCCAGATCCTATTATTTCTATTCATCTGTTTTTCTATTTACATTTTTCATACAGTATATTTTAGTATATTTTGATCACATTTTTTCCCTTCTCAAACACTTCCCTCTTCTGCACCTCTCTACCTATTCAACTTCACATTCTCTTGCTCTTACAAAAACCCCAAACTAACAAACAAATCAGGAAAAACAACAACAACAAAAGTCCAAATGAAAATCAAAACAATCAAACAAACTAAAAATAAGAAATCAGTAAGACAAAGATACCCAAACAAAACAAAATTTAAAAAAATGTACAAAATATAAAACATGGAGTCTATTTTGACTTGGCCAGATACTCCTGATTATGGCATATTTCCTAGAGTGTGGTTTACATACATACAAACAGTTAATTAGAGAAAACAGATACTCCCTTTCCAAACAGACTGTCAATTGCAAATGCCTCTTCGTTAGGGATGGGACTTTGTATCTACCTTCCTTCCCAGTGCTTCCTTCTCAGAGATTTTTTTGTGGTTTGAACCTGTGCAGGCTGTGTGTCACAGTCTGTGAGTTGATATGTGTGTTAGTCCTGTTGTGTCTGGACAGTACTATCACCATGGATTCATCCACTAGCTCTGGCTCTTCCAATTTTTCTCATTCTCTTCTGCATAGATCCCTGGGCCTTGGAGGGAGGGAGTTTGTAAAAACCTTTTACTTAGGGTTGAGTGGCTGATCTCTCTATCTTTGCCTATTGTCCAGTTACGAGTCTCTGTCTTAGCTTCCACCCACTGCAAGAAGAGGTGTATCTGATGTTAGACTCTATTCTCACTAACTTTTCCTCTAATTTTTAGAATTTTATATATGTATGCAATGACATATAATTTTATCTATTCCCACTTTCTCCTCCATGTCCCTCGTCATGGTCACTTTTCACCAGTGCGTCCCAGCCCTACTTTTCTCCTACCCTTTGTGGATGACTTACTAAGTCCAGTTAGTGATGCCCATGTGAGCACAGATGAGGGGTGTCCACTGAAACAATGGGAAATCTGCCATGGGCCACATGATCAGTAGAGACTGATGCTTTCTCTCCCATCAATTTTGTATTGCTCTGGATAGTTAGACTCTTTTGCAGTGCCATGCGATTTTAGAATTGTTTTTCCCATGTTTTGGCAGGATCACTAGAATTTTGATAGGTGGTTTTCCAAATCATTAGATGGTTTTGGAGAATATGGGTATTTTAAAATTTTTAATTCTTATAATTCATGAACACAATTTATATTCCCATTTATTTTTTCTATTATTTTTCTTCATTTTATTGTGTTTTTTTAATCACATCTGTTTTTTTTTTCCTGTGTGTTTTGTTGAGCTTTCTTTTCTCTTTCTTTCCTTTTTTTTTTCTCTTAGCGGCTCTAGATCTTTTTGGGAGTCCACCACCCAGGTCCCAAGTAAATACACAGAGTCTTATTCTTACTTATGAATTCCTGGGCTTAGCTTGGCTTGTTTATAGCCAGCTTTTCTTAAATTATCCTGTCTAGTTTTTATCTCTGGGCTTTTACATTTCTATACACCTTTCTTTATCTCTTACTCTTTGGCTTGCTGTGTAGTTGCATGGCCACCAATGTCTTTTGGTTCTCCTCTTTCTTGCTCCTTTATCTTCTCTCTCCAGAATTCTTCTGTTTATTCTCTCTGCCTGCTAGCCCTTCCTATTTTTTCTCTTGTCTTGCTATTGGCTGTTCAGCTCTTTATTAGGCCAATCAGGTGTTTTAGACAGGCAAATAACACAGTTTCACAGAGTTAAACAAATTCAACATAAAAGAATGCAACACATCTTTTCATCATTAAACTAATACTTTACAAAATAAACAAATACAACACTTCTTAAGCTAATATTCCACAACATCCTTGAAAAGATTACTTCAGGTTCTTCAGATAATTAATATATCTTCATTTCAGTGGGGTTGATAACTGGTTCTGTGTTCTGTTTCTTTGGTGGTATTTGGCTTCCAGGTTATTCTTTTTTGAATTGTTTTTATTGTGCTATTCCAGATTATTCTTGAACCAATCTCTGCACTGGTGTCAATACATTTGCACTGGCGAGGGATTCCTGATAAAGTTCAGAGGGATAAGGTTATATCTATCCCTATTGCAGGGAGGGGGGTGTTCTGTCGTTCTGTTGCCAGTATTCACAGACAGGGCTGAAATTGGGCCCACACTGCTGATCTAGAACTGTTGTTGGCTTTGTCCTCATTTGTAGGTGCTGTCTGAGATTGAGATAGGCATAGAGTCTGAATCTACAAGGTCATGTCTAGATCCAAGTCCTCAGGGGATGGCCTCGTGCTGGTGTGGGCCTTGAAACTGAGCGTGTAGCATAGGCCTGAGGTCTGAGGCTATGAAGGTGAGCCTATTAATGGAGAACCCTTAAAACCTGGGGAAACTACAGTTCTTACTGATGAAGTTAAAGTCTGTCTTTGTACTATGCAGTGAAAATATTTATTTTTTAATCTCAGAACGCCATGGAAATAGAGTTTACGACAAGAGTAGTGAAGTCAGATTGCCAAAATTTGGATTCCCATCTCTGTCACTACTATGTTGGTCTGAGTGAGTTATTTAATGCCTCTATTTTTATTTTAATAGAAAACTCAAGACTGAGCTAATAGAATTCTAAATCAGGGCATGTCTAGTGCTAGGGTGGGGCTTGACAATGATTGTGCAAGGTGGTCACAATATAACTAGGATACAGTTCTAATAATTAGAAAATTCCTGGCCCATATATACTTCACAAAGCTGCTTATTCTTACTAAAAATTAAAGCACTATCAGCTATGCTCTTTTTTGCCGTGTGTGTGTGTGTGTGCATGTGTATGTATATGTGTGTATGTGTGGGTGTATGTGTGTATATGCGTGTTTATATGTTTGTGTGTGCTAATGTGTGCATATCTTTGTATGGGGGGCTATAGTTTGCATTATTACTATTAGCCTCAAACTATTTTTTTTTCCAAATAAAACTAAATCCATTTCACTCAGATATGGCCACATGCTCTAGTTCCTTGAAAGTGAACTAATGAGAAAGTCAGTACTGTAATCCCTCTGTAGAGCTGTTGCTCCAGGTTCAAGGTCCCTGCTGCAGACATTAAGAGAAAGTTCTTGTATCAGCTTTTATAGCGAATACTGGAAAAGCTTAATCTATTTCTCACTGAATCACATGAAAATAGACACTCCCCCCCCCATACAAATGCACTCACGCACACAGGCACTCAGGCACAGATGCGTAAAGTTCCAGTTCACTTTTCTCTCTTCCTGAGTAGTCCTGATACCCTAGGGGAAAGCACCCAGCAGGAAGCTCTGCACTAGGTCAGTGCCTTTCAGACGGGATGTACATGGGGATTGCTCCAGGAGGATCTTGTCCAAAAGCAATCTCTGAATTGGTAGATGTGGAGCTGGTTCTGGGAGTCTGCATTCCTAACAAATCACCAGTCATGCTGAAGTGGTGCCTCCTCATCCACACCTGGGGCCAAGGCGACTGCTGTGACAATTTCCTTCCTAAATGCAAATTGTTCCTAGGTTTCCACCTCTGGAGTAAAAACTCCTAAAGAGATGTGGTGTCCTTCAATATTTATTTGTTCCCATCCTAATTTGCCTCCTGCTATTTCCCTTCATGCATCTCTAGCTTCAGAATACAGAGAACTCCTTCTTACTCACTGAACACCTTACTCTTTCCTACGTCTACCACACAGGCCAAACAGAGTGAAAAGCTTGGAAGAGGATGAGGGGACACATGATTGTTTAACAGCGATCTGAAAGATAACATGATCTCAAATTTAGAAACTTTGGGTTTTTGATAATTGTGTGCTAGCCTTGATTCTGAAATTGCCTTGTGCTAAATTTTCCCATTAGATAATTAGAATAGAAAAAAGTATAAAAACTTTCTGGATAATTATGGACATTTGGAAAATGTCATATGGAATCTTGTACTATGGTATGTCTTCGTGATGTAATGATAACAACAATGAACATGTTATATGATGCAAAACATCTAGATAGTTGATATTGTTTAGTAGCTGATACTTTAAAATATTTGTGTTAATCAAGCCTGAAGATTTTGAAGAATAGATTTTTTCCAGGTAATTGTAGATATTATCAATTTTCCTGAAGTTGAGTTCCTCAACTTTAATGAATAAATTTGTAATTCTAGTACCAAGTGAAAGCATTAAGGATAGCAATCACAATAGATATTAGAACATACCTAGTCATTAATAACTGATTATTAGAAATCAGTGAGTCACCTGCAAAATCAAAATAGGATGATATACTAGACATATCGAAAATAAAATCAAGTGTATTTTATTTATATGCTAATTTGAACACCATGTGGTCTGTTTTTAACCTTTCCATATGCATTGAGTTTTATAAGGCTACATATAAAAGAGTATACTTCTAACATGAGCTTGGAATCATAGGCTCAAAATTATACTGTATTTAAATCTTACATAAATAGCTGTCCTCTCTATGTATAATCTTCATATTCTAGATTTTAATATGCATATATGTAATAGTGTGTACATATGTTTATACACACAAAATATGTTATGTATTATATATTATGTAAGCATGACATATACACACATGTACATATGTGAGATATCTGTACAGATATAGTCATATGTTATTTAACAACAGTTACAGTCTGAGACATAAGGGATTGCTTATCATATATCACTATTGGGACTGTGTGTATGTGTTTGCATGTATAACACTCAATCACAGAGAAGTGATGGCAAGCCAATCTTCTGGGCTATCTCAACCATTTTGTTACATTCGCTGTCTAGGCTGGAAGGATGCTATTGCTTCCTTTTCTGGGAATTAACTATCCCAAACGCTGATGCAGAATGCAAGCAGACGTCTTTATCTCTTGAACCTCTGCATTTTAGTGCAGTTCTTGTTAAACAAGGACTAATGGAGCTGATGTTAAAAGAAAGAAGACTGTCCTTGAATCTGAACAATGAAGGGTAGCAGATTCAGTGAGGGAGTAGAGACTGTGCCAGTGTGCAGGGGATCTGAGAATTTTCTATGGCAGAAAGGGCAGTTGTTGGGATGGAAGACTCCATCTCCAGGTGTCTCTTCCTTTGTAGCCTCGAGGTGGTGGGTGCTAATAGATGTTGGTGTGTTGACTTATCCGAAGCCGCCCAATCTTTTTTTTAAAACAATCTTATTTTACATACCAATTCCAGTTCCCTCTCTTTCCAACTGCCCACTCCCCCCAACTTCTCCCCACCCCACCCACCATCCACTTTTCAGAGAGGGAGAAGCCTCCCATGGGAGTCAGCAAAGTCACTTGAAGCAGGACCAAGGCCCTCCCCCTGTATCTAGACTGAAAACTGCTCAATCTTAACACCCACAGGCATTATGAAGCAAGGCAACTTCCCAGCTCACTTGAGGCCTTTAATTCATTAACCTCAGAGCTTCATAGTGTGTTTCATCAGAATACTGGAGTTTATCTTGATAACTATCCAAACATATTACTGTGTATAAGTTCCAGTAAAGAAGACTTGCAGAATGTGTTAGAAAAAGGAAATGGGTATAATAAGAGGGTTTTCATTTTCCTCCTGCTAGTCCCCCTACCAAAAGTACTCTGTGGTCAGTTGCTTATCATCCTGAACTACAGGACCCTCATGCTCTATTAACTGTGGTGTGAGGAAAATGGCTGCAAGAGATTTTCCATCGGGTCTGTTCCCTGATGATGAGTACAAAAACTTCCCTCTTCCTGCCATTTCCCCTTATGGGTATAAAACATTTTCCTTCTTAGAGAATATGCTTTGAGAGTGGAAGTTGGTATTGCACATTAGATACTGGAACATAGAGGGTAAAGTGTTCAGTTCAATCTCTGACTCTTTACTAGATATTTCTGTATTTCATTTCTTTATCTAATGTGAATTTAACTAGGGAATACTTGGAGCTGTAGTAATGGGATTTGAAGAATAAAAGCATTGGGCAGATGCTCTTTAAAACTCTTTTGTGGAGCAATTTGGGAAAGGGCTGTTTCTCTATACTTGCACGAAGATACTTATCACAAAGCATTGGGTTCCTACAGTAACAAAAGATGCTGCTCATATTTTGATCAATACCCCACAGATAATACATAATTTAGTCTGAATGAGGTGTGACATTCATTTTTCTTCATAGCATTGAAAGACATGTACTGTTTCAAAATTTAAATCTACAGCTCCAGGTTACAAAAACATCTTTTAGTCTAAAGCAGCGTAAGAACTAAATTGATAGAAGGCTCTATTTTAGCTCATTTTGGGCAAATTATTTTGCGTTAGTGTCAAGACACTAAAGTAACACTATCAAACACGTGTTTTCTTCTTATAATTGTATTGTTTTTAAAGCACCATTCCCTTCCCCCTTCAGAGATTTCCCTAGGAAACCTTAAAATTCATAATGTGTTTCCATATGTTCTCTTTATGTTACTTGAACTCCAAAACCCTGTGTATTGCTAGATGCCAGTTAATAACAATTTACACTTTGTATTCCAACAAGAAGTGATAAAAGAAAAATCAACAAGTAGCCACATGATGTCAGTTATTTCTCCCTTGGCATGTCAAAAGTATTTGATTTTGTGTAAAACTAATGGTAAACCTCTATAGACTAAGAACTCAACTTTGGTTCTTTTGAATTATGCTCATTTTTTATTGAACACTGTGTATACTGCTAGTGTGGTTCATACTGAGAACTGGCCTTCAGGCACCATGAATCCTTGTTTCCATTTCCCTAAACCTACATAAATAGTTGCTTTCAGAGAAATAACTTTGTACTTTAGCTGAAACACATAGAAATTTGGAAACACACATGAAACTAAATTTTAGGAATTAAGAATGCTCTTTTACAAAGTAAACCATTTTCACAATTTCTTTGGAAATGTGAATAAGTTAATTAAAGGCTGTGGATGATCTATCCCATTCTCTCAAACAGGTTACTCACAGTCACCTCAGACTTGAGCATCTGGAGTTCCACGCTACAGGATAAGCCCACTCTGGCAAATGGCACCCTCCAAGGGGCTGATTAATATCCTCTAATGGGTATAATAGTTCAGCCTTTACGCATTTTTTTTTTTTTTTACATTCTGAGGTTTCATTGATCTGAAGTCAGTCATGGTTCAAAAATATTAAATGGAGAATTCCAGATAAGAACAACTCACAAATTTTAAATGATAAGCTGCTTTGAGTAGTGGGATGAATTGAGATATGAACAACAGGTTGACTAGTGAATTCATATTGTAGATATCACAACCTCACATCACACTTAGTAGCTGACTAGGAAATGAGATCTGCTGTTGTATACAGATGCCTAAGTGACTCTTACATAATAGCCTATACTATTTGATATCATGCCACAATGCCTTTTCCATGTTATTCCAATATAGATATTGTTATTACCTCAAGATTAAAAATACTATCATCTCAATATAATATACTTTCACAGGAAGAAGGATAAATCTAATATGATAAGACAATTTGGACGAGATTACATTCACTTGAACTTATTATAATGTACTTTAATACTTGCTTTTGCAATAATTTTTAATCACTTTTGATGTCTAATTTATAAACGATATTATATGTATATATATGCAAGAAAACCACTATGCATATAGGGCTCAGTGTTATGTCTAGTTTCATGCCTCCACTAGGTATCTGGGAACTTCTCTGTAGATAAGGGGACCATTACATTGCTTTCCCATTTAGGTGATGGTAGCTATACACATGGTTACATCTGTGTTATATCTGTGTGAATAATTTTATTTAATTTTAAATTTATTTAGAAATGAATATGCATGCTAAATCAGTCCTCTTAGGAAGCACTAACTGAAATTCAATTGATTCGGTATATATTGACTAAGATATTCATAGACTGCCAAGCTTTCCCTCCTGTTAGGGTGTATCACTACTCTTGACTAATGTGACTGCATGCTCTGTCATCTCCCTTTCCCTCTCTTATGACACTTTCATGCCAATATCTTTTGTGGACCTGTCTCATTTACCACATTCCTGGGCCTTTACTCTCAGGACTCTTTGATGTCTGGCTTAGCTCCCTCTCCACTCACTTTGGGCCATAGCATCTCCTTCATTTGCTATTTATAATGACTTGAATTTGCTTCCTCATCCAAACCCAGTGCATCAACCATTTAGCTCTAGTTCATTAAGAAGTGTCTGTTCTAATATGCTTGGCTCTTTGACCGGCGGTCTTCTCGGTGATGGTACTGTGGTCTCTTGCTGTTTTGTGAGAACTGCCTTCTAAGAGTAAGCACACTTTCCCGGGGTCACCCTCCATTCACGACGAGAGCTCATCACTGACTTTTCCTAGAATGTGTTTTTATTTTTTATTTTTTGGACTTGGCAGGGTTTATATGTTTCTTTATTCTTACACGAATATTAAGAATTTATTTTATATAACTGGCAATAATGATGATCTTAATGATGATGGTAACAATGGCTTAGATTTCTTTTGATCCTATAACAACTTAGCCCACACTCAGTGGCTTATTTTATTACAATATGTACATTAAAAGTCTGACCCTGATCTCGTTTGAGCTCTTAGAGAAGAATCTCCATACTTTAGACTTCATGTATCCCTTGGCTCATGGTTTTCTTCCGCCTTCAAAGCGAGCAGTCTTGTAGGACTTTTCTCATGTTACATCACACTGACACTGATTCTTCTTTTCTCTTTTCTGTTTTTAATGTTCAAAGCTCTTTCCACTGTTCAGTAAATTTAGATCATCTAGTGTGTTTCTCCCATCTCAATGCCATATGGTCAGCAGCTTCAATTTTATTTGGCGTCTTAATTATTCTTTGCAAATGACCTAAAAAGCAAGGACAGATGATAGATAGATAGATAGATAGCTGGATGGATGATAGAAGCTGTGAGAATAAAGGTGTCAGCATCCTTGAAGTCCATATTTCTGTCTACTATAGTAGCTGACAACTATTCACAACTTAGCACTTACTGGGCACTGAAATGCATATATTAATTCACATAGCAAAGAATTACAGACATTCTGAGATTTTATCACCCTATTTGTATTTTAGCAAGGCATCCTGACATTCTTTCCTGCATGGTAGCAGAAGACATGAAGCTCATGAACTTGAAATAAATACTTTGTTATTACTCCTGGAATAGACATCAGAGTATTTCTCTCTCTCTCTCTCTCCCTCTCTCTCTCTCTCTCTCTCTCTCTCTCTCTCTCTCTCTCTCTCTCGTGTGTGTACTCCCGAGTGTCAGTTCTTTGATCCTCAGCTCTCTAGAGAGACATAAAGAGGGCCAAGAGAGACCTGTACATACGGTATTTTACATCACAAATGAGTGGCTCTGACCTTGAGACCAGGTCCTTTAATATGATGAGGTACGTACCTAGCCTTTGCTTTAGGGGGGACTTACATCCGATGCCATATGAACATCTTTATTAAAAAGAGTGTGGAGGAAAAAGTCACCATATGTTCTCAAAAAGTATGGAGAAGTAGGCGGGACCTTTGAAAATTGTGTTCTAGCAACTGTTCTAACAGGAATCCTGTGAACTTATTACAAATGCGTGCACCATTATTTTTCAGGTGAGGAAACTGAAGTCAGAAAACATGAGTAATGTGCTCAGTGCAGTAGCAGAACTGATATCCTATCAATAGTTTCTGCTCTGTGCTGTCTATTTGTTATATCCCCTGCTCATTATAGCTGATCTACTATAGTGTAATTGTTTCCATATGTACTTATAGTATATGTGATTTTTTTTTACATGATTGTATAATCCATTTGTCTTTAGGCTTTGTGAGAGTTTAAAAAGAGTATGACTTTTTTGTTCAAGTTTCTATGTCTAGAGCACAGACCATGTTGGCCTAAAGTAATTTATAGTAATTTATTTAGAAAACAGTTGGATACTATGTCAAATTAGCAAAATGGTAGCCATAGGTTCTCCTCTAGGCTTTATGAACTTTTCCTCCACGGAGTCTTAGACAGATTTACAGTAGCAGGCATGGCTTTCCTCCTATTGCGCAGGCGTTAAATCCAATTAGACAGCTGTTGGTTAGCCCTAAGACGTTGCTGACCCTGTTGCCCTGTTGGACATATGTTATTGACCAGTCATTATTGTAGTTCACATGATTGAAAACTGGGTATGATTATTTATAAATGCCAACTGCAGCAGCCTGGATAGTAGTACCCTCTAACATTACGAGCGTTCTTCCTTAGGAAGGAGGCTTCCAGATCAGGAGCAGCTTGACATCTCCAAGACCTATGATTGAAGTGTGTAGTGTTATCAGCAAGAGTCTTACCCTAAAGCTGTGTCAGGTGATCAAGAACAAAGGCAATTAGCATGTATTACTTTTGGTGGTTTCACAGATACCCTCTGCCACGTGCACTGACCAAGAGTACTCAAGAGAAATACTCCACTCCCGATGATATCGTTTCTGTCTACTCTTTGTCTGCTGTACCCTTCCACCCCTTTCTCACTTAATCCCTCCCCAATTTCTCCTTACCCCCTCATAGCATGGGTATTCTGCTGTCTCCTTCTCTAGAGTCATTTCTTGACCCCTAGCTCCCTATAGACTTTCATTTTTTTTTTTTGGCTTTTATAGTCACTCTGGGTTATACCTCTAAACCTAAAGATTCAGATCTAAGATCTATATATGAGAGATCATGTGTTGGTTTGTCTTTGTAGGTGGGTTGCCTCGCTCAGAATAGTAATTTCCAGTTCCACTTGCAAAGGAACTAGCTATAGGCAGTTGATGCCTGCTGAAGGGAAGAGAGTCCGTTTTTATCAGGGACAAGCAGCTGATAGACTACCCATGCTCAAGTGGTCACCACTACATCCAGGTGGATATGTGTAACACTAATTGGACTCAGTAGGTTATATAATTGTATGATATTATATAAAATTATATATTTTTATAAAAATGATGATTAGAGAAGACATGAATTTCAGCGGGGAATGTAAAGGCATGGGAGGAGTTTGGGGTGAGTGGGGTGATTAAATGATTAAAATTCATTATAGTGATGTTTGAAATTCTAAAATAAATCACTAAAAATAAATTTAGAAATTTTGTTAGACTAGAACCTTAATCAGGTACATAGCTCTATTCCAAAATGAGGCAGAAAGTCGAGAATAATAACCATTTGAAACAATCTTACATATTGTTTCAAACATCCATATTCTCATCATTGCTTAGTTAAATGAAGTTATGGGCAGTAATTATTGAATTAGAGCAATAAAACTCTTGAAATAGAAAATAGATATGGAATATTTTCTCAGAAAGAAAGAAGAAAATGATTTTCCCAGAAAACGTGTAAATCCATCCATTGTTTTGGATAGCAAGTAGGCTTACAGAAAATGTGATAGGTAATGTTATGTTTCAGAAGAGAAAATATAAAAAAATAGGAATCTTTACATTCAATTTGTATTCTCTTGCATAATAGATACCCTTTGTTATATATAAAAGCTATTGTGCTATTGTGCTTGGCTTGTCACCAGCTCATACAGATGGGGTCACTTAGTGTATTCTCTATGTTCATGTGTAATCATAGCCCTCAAAGCAAAGACAATGAGTTATGACCGAGCTAGAGGCGCAGCGATGAAAATGCATAATACAACGAGGGAAGATAAAGTCAGAATAATTTTAAAAATTAAATGGTGAGAGGCTGACAAATGTGGTCTGTGTATTCAGAAAAGTCCCTTTGCCATATAAATTCTTTCTCGGGGGTAAAAGAAAATCAAGCGGCAGATGAAAAAACTTTGCTCCTTCGCAATTGATACTAATCAGTAAGCGTTGAGGAGAAGTGATTGCAAAATGGCAAAAACAACAACCCCAAAAACCCTTAACAACCTTCGCTTGAGCATCTGGCAGGAGGAGCGGCAAAAACATTGACTATGTATTATGGGCTAATGTTAATTCAGGAGGCTGCTAAAACTTGGGAAGTGAAAAGAAAGCATGTGAACACAAGTGGTGCTGATGAAAATTCTGTCCCAGGTCACAATACGGAGCCGAGATTGGTCTGTTGTGGATGAAGGGTATGCAAATAGAAGGTCCGTCAGGAGAAAAGTGGATTTTGCTTCGAAACTCCGAAGGACTGATTCAGTTGTAGATTTTGGAGACTGCGTCATGGAAGTTAACTGTAGAAGCCACTTTATAAGCCAAACTGAAACACCACCATTGGGAAGTTAGCTTGTTTGTAAAAAACTTCTTTAAAATATGTACTTAAGAGATTGCAAAAACATGTCTGGTCTTACGTTATAAATAGCAAATGGATAGCTCTTATTAATTTTATTTCATCAATATTACTGTTTAAAATTCAATTTCTATCTTTATGAATGCTAACCTTCCAAACAAGGAATTTTATATTCATCCATGAAGACACATATTTCGAGTCTTGCATGCATACATGATGTCTTTTACAAGTTCCAGTTGTGACATAGACAAAACCCAACTCCTTGCTTTTTGACCTGATATGCCCTCAGGTTTTCCTCTGTGCTCCTAAATGATAATGTCATGTCCTATTATGTTTTTCGATGTGCCACGTACCAATTTAAAATTTCCAACTTTAATTCAGGAATCAAAATCTCCAATGTGACAGACTGACCATAAATTTTTCTTTAGATTCTTCTTTATTGTCCAGCTAATGTCTGTGTTGCAAATGATTCCCCAAGATGGAAAAAAAATGAAAAACTCACAAATAGTGAATTGTTTATTTAGCATGCATTCTACCTAGAACTAACTCTTTACATGATCTACCAATTAATCTTCACAACTTGAAATTCAGGTACTCTTACCTCCCATTAATCAATGACAAAATGAAAGCTAAAAGAGACTGAGCAATTTGTTCAAGGTCCCATAGCTCATAAATGATAGGTCTGGGTTTGGATCTCAGTCACTGAGAGATATGAAATTTGAACCTGGTACCATTATGTACACCATCCTTCATCACGAAGGCCTAGGCAGGATAGCTGAAAAAATAAATGCTTGCCTTGCGAATAAGATGTGGCTAGGATGCGGTGTGAAAGAAAGTACTGAAGATATAGTTTAATGATAAAGTAGAGTAAAACAAATAGAATAAGATTTGGGACTAAATAATAAAGATTTGAGAATAACAGAGATTTGAGATGGAAGGACCAAGGCAAAGAGTTCAGACTCTTTCTGAGACCCTGAGGAGAGTACAGCTAAGTGAAAATTTGACTAGGAATAAAGAAATCACTAAGGGCATAAGGGCAGCAGAGCCCTTTCTGTGGCAAAGCCCTTCCATGGAACTGATGGTTGGGCCTGGAAAAGTAAAGTCCCTTTCTCAAATGATTTTATTAATTGTTATATATCTGTGCATCTTGAGAATACAGACTGAGCCTAT
>PVIU01007553.1:76051-90990 GCA_004026605.1 Ondatra zibethicus
TCCCTCCCTCCCTCCCTCCCTCCCTCCCTCCCTCCCTCCCTCTCTCATTCTTTTTCTCTTTCTTTATTCATTTGGTTTATGTGCAAATGTATATTTGTGGGTGCAAGTGTATAGTAGTACAACTGAGGTCAGTAACAACTTTTGTGAGTCTCTTCCTTTACTGATAGGGCCTAAGAAGTGGAACAGAAGTCACCAGGCATGGTGGCAAGTGTCTTTATCTACTGAGATACCTTTCATATCCCAATATTTCTTTCCTTGGAATTAAACCTCCTATCTTCTAAGGACTTCATATAGATTTTTTTAAAAAAACAAGACTTATTGCTTTTATTTATGTGTATTTAAGCATGCACACTCATGTGTATGTGCATGTACCAGAGAGCAGATGCCCAAGGAGGCTAGAGCTGTCTTAGGTTCCTGTAGCTAGGATAACAAGTGGTTGTCAATCATATCACATGTGTTCTTGGAACTGAACTTGGGTCCATATTCTCAATTGCTGAGCCATTTCTCCCGTCCCTCTCTCCTTTTCATCTTAAAAGTTGAAGTCTGGGATAGTGGAAAACTGAATTTGTTAGGGGTTATCTTATTCTCTTAAATCTGCATAAAATTTTGATGCAAAATCACAATGAATTGGTGATTTTGGGTGTGTCTGACTAGAAGCCGGACATTGGCAGAGAAGAAAATAATGACAGTGAATGTCAAGGCTTTAGAGACTATTGCTTAGACAAAAAGGAACCTGTTGTGAAAGAGAAGAATAATTGATAAATATCTGAAGTCATGCATCAGTCAGTATTCATTACCCTTAGACAGAGTGGTAAGTAAGCACCTAAAAACACAACAAAGTTTCTGAAATGCTGGATCATAGACTCTTGTACTGGAGTGAAGACTTGAGGAATCCATGGCTAGGCATCTTATTCTCTACTATTTATCCATGGTAATCTAACAGTTCAGACTGTAGTTGTGGGAGGGGAGCAGGACCTGATGATGCAAGCATTTCCTTTTGCTTTTGGTTATTTAATAACATAGAGCATACTAGAGTCTATTTCTGCCACACCAGCGCACCCTGGATGCCGAGACTGGTGGGGGTGCTGGGATTGAGAAATGGTGCCGAGATTGTGACACGGGGGATACTTTTCAGGTGGAAGAACAGCAATGTTATTTTGCCCCAAGCTAAAGCCTTTTATACCTCTACTGCTTCTGTGGAAAACCACCGGCCAGAAAGAACACAAACATCCTTATCAATTACAGACCACAAGGAAGTTCCACTGTCTGTCAGGGGGGAGTGAGGGCAGCTAGATCACAATTACTCCCATTTTATTTTATAAAATAAATGGTGCCTATCTTGTTACTTTGGGTGGAATACCTTGCCTCTCGTAGGGAATAGCCTTCTAATATTCCCTGTCTTAGGTGGCATCCTGCCCCCAATTATTGCCCGTCCATGGCTACCCAGACACATAGCCCTAAACCAAGTATCCCCAGGACTGACAGTGCCAATGAGCCAGACTAGCGCTGGAACCATCTAGCATGCACTAACTGGGCGGTAAATTAACAAAAGCAGTATTCCAAACCCCTCTCATATGACGGTTGAGCTCCATAACAGTAGCAGAAGCATGCAATACAGTGCCAGGAGTAACACAATAACATGATAAAAGCTAGAACATGTTAGCAGTTGAAAAGTCCAAAGATAGTCCACTTGCTCCTGAACCAGAGCCACTTGTTGGTTCAAGGTCAATATGCCCAATTGAATATGTCCATTAAGATCATTTTGAATGTACAAAGCATTGCTGACTCTTTCAGTCAGCTGGTTGACAGTCTCAGCTGTCTGCACAGTCTGGGAGAGAGCAACTCTGGTAGCAGTATCTGCAGTGGCAGAGATAGCAATAATGGCAATCACAACTGTGGTGATTCCAAGGCCTCTCTTCTGCCGATCTTCTATGGTTGTCATATTTGCTGATACTCCTGACACTGCCGTGGTGTCCCCCAGGCCGGGCACTGACTGGGCTGGGGCAACATCCCTTTCTCCACAGCCGCCTATCAAAGCTCTGCTCCAGCTGCCTTCTGGACCCAGACGCATTCTCTCTGGGTCCAAACTGCTGCATGGAGCAGAACAGAACTCAGGGAAGCAGGTTTGCTGCTCCTGCTCTGGAACCATTGAAGGGGCCCCACTTTAACAATCTTTTAGGGAATTTGGGTGTAGTCAACCTGTCTGGCTATTTCCTGCTGAGCAGGGGTGCTGTATTGTTGGGGGTATTTTACATCAACATTTCAGGGGGTCTCAGTGAATCAAACCACATAAATTTGCAATGAATCCACAGGTTCTCATCCTCTGTGGAGACAAAAGCAGAACCTCTTTTCCAAAGCATCAAATCCTTAGGCCCATATTTTAAAGTCAAAATACCTTTCTTAGCAGTTTCCGGAATCAAATGTCTTTCTCCAGTCCAGAACACAAAAGACAACACAATCAACACAATAACACACATCTGTACACATTCTATCTTTCTGAGGCCCTCAATTCACCCTTTTACCTCCTCTTTATTACTTCCCTACTGGCCAGTCTTCCGGAGGGCATCCCGCAGAGCGTCTCTGGGAATGAAGAAACACATACTCCTTTTAATCTGACTTGGCTTGTTCCCAGTCTGGAACATTTAAACCCCCTCCTGTAATAAACCAGGGGCTAACTTGAGCTATTGTTTGTACAAAATTTTTGGCTGTCTTCCTTGTTACTTCTGTGCTTTGTTGCTTTAAGAGTTTCAGTTACTTTTGAGGCCTTCAATTCACCCTCCCGCCTCTTTATACTTGCTAATCTTTTGGAGGATGTCCCTCAGATTATCTCTGGGGATGAAAAAAAAACATTACCCTCCCCGATATGCTTCTCGATTTAGCTGGCAGACGGAGTGACCCTGTTCACGTACCCCCACTTTCCAGATCTTGGTGCAACCTCCACTTGCCATGCCAGCACAGCCTGGATGCAGAGACTGGCAGGGGGTGCTGGGATTAAGACATGGAGGCTTCCTTTCAGGTGGAAGAACAGCAACCTTTATTTTGCCCCAAGATAAAGCCTTTTATACCTCTACTGCTTCTGTGGAAAACCAGCAGCCAGAAAGAACACAAACGTCCTTCTTAATTACAGACCACAAGGAAGTTCCGCTGTCCATCAGGGGGAGTGAGGGCAGCTAGATCACAACAATTTCTTACTAACATAGTAATGTATCAGAAAGGTGCTCAATAATGCTGCCACTAATGCTGGAGACTGATTTGCTATTTATGTTCATTGGCCGACTTTATTTTCTAGTCTCTATGGTTGCAGGCTCCCACCTAGATGGTCTTCTCAGGGTGATAGAATAATCTTTCATAGTCACTGACTTTCCCAGGTGTGTAAAAGAAATATATAAGCTTTCTTAAAGTTTTAACTAGAGTTTAAAAAGTGAAGTGAGGCCATTTAGAAAACCATAAGTATGGTTGGGACCTAACAAGCAACAGTCCATTTAGAACACTTAGACATTTTCATCTAGACATCAGAACAGTTTTTTTGCACATGTGGGTAGTAATGGGTGGTGTTAGGGGAGATGAGAAGAGTCAAATAAAAGAAGTGATAGTTTAAGTGTCTTGCTTTGTGTTACTATAGCATAATTCCTGTTTCTCACAGTCTAGAGGCTAGAAAACACAAGTTAAGGTACTGCTGTGTCTGATGAGGGCTGTGCTCTGATTCTAAGACAATGCCTTGATTCAGCAATCTTCCAGAGCAGGCAAAGTGTCCTCACAGAACAAAAGGCATAGAAAGAGAACACTTAACCACTCAAGCTCCTTGAAAGGAAGAGCCAGGTCTCCAGCCTGTGGCTCATGGGATGCACACATGGATATAATCTAAGACAAAGTAATATTTAAACATGAATGTTCTTTTTCAATTTCTTGTTTTAAATTGGTCTGGAGCATGAACTTTGTAGATGATGCTGCTGTGTGCTGCAATGTCAAACAAAATGGACACACTTGTGACTAATTTATTCATGAGGGTAGAGTCTTCCTGAGTTAATCACTTTTAAATTACTCTCTTCCCAATACCATGACAGGAGAGATTTCTTTTTCTTTTTATTTATTCTTCTCTCACATAATACATCCTAATAGCAGTTTCCTCTCCCTCTATTCCTCTAAATTCCATTAAACCTACCATCTCCCCCAGCTCTGCTTCTCTCCCTTCAGAAAAGAGCAGGTCTTCCAGGGATATCAACTGGACACAGAATAACAAAATTCAGTAAGACTATGAACAAACACTGTATCAAGGCTGGACTAGGCAACCCTGTAGGAGGAAAAGATCTCAAGAGCAGTCAGAAGAATCAAAGATACCTCACCCCCACTGTTAGGAGTCCCACAAGAACTCCAAGCTAAACAATCATAAAATATATGTAACATATGCAGAGGATGTAGCTCAGACCAAGGCAGGCCTGGTGATTGTCACTTCAGTCTCTGTGAGACCCCGTGAGCCCTGCTTTGTTGACTATGTGAGCCATTTTCTCCTATGTCCTTCTCCCCACTGGCTCCTATAATCCTTCCTTTATCTCTCTCCTGGGGTTCCCCGAGTTCCATCTAATGTTTGACTGTGGGTCTCTATATTGCTTCTCTTAGCTGTGGGAGGAAGCCTCTCTGATAATGATTGGGCTAGGCACCAATCTATGAGTATAGAAGAATATCATTAGTAATCATTTTGTTGATTTTTTTCTTTTGCCAGCTGTGTTTGGTTCTATCCCAAGTCTCTGGTCTATACAGCTTCTTGTTTCTGGCCATCGAAGTAGTGTCAGGCATGGGCTACGTCTCTGTGGCATGGACCTCAAGTTACATCAATCATTGGTTGGCAGTTCTCACAAGTTCTATACCACCATTGCCCTGGCACATCTTGCAGGCAAGATGGGTTATAGGTTGAAGGTTTTGTGGCTAGTTTGGTGTCTCATCCCCAACATTGGAAAACTTGCCTAGTCACTGTTGAGTTTTGGATGAGGTATAATGAAATTTAAAATGAGCAGAGTTTGAGTGAGGCCACAGTGAAATTCAACCACACAAGCATCTTGCATAAGAAACAAAAAGTGGAGATTCTGAGAACTTTGTTTTTCCAAAGCCACAGTGACAAGAAAGTACACAAACAAACAAAAAATCCAAAGCAAAGTGACAACAAAATGTCCTCTGAGAATTGAGAGGGTAATGTGGACTCCCTTCTGTTATCTATGGACCAATCAGTTCTCAGAGATGCCAGAATAAAATAAAAGTTGTGGAGCATGTCTGAAAATTTTCAGCTACTGTCTGAGCCTTTTCAGCCTTGTGCTGGGATGGTAGAGGCACTGTCATTTACAGCTGATCAGCAGGCACAAGAAGTCGCTTGTTTCTGCCTACCAGTGCTAGGTTAAAAGCACACACCACCGTAAGGGGCGGGAATGGAGTGCAGGTCCTTATGTTTGTGTGACATGTGCTTTCCCTAGCTGGATCTGTGTTTACACTGCTTATTAGTAATTTGCAAACTATGAACTGCACTTTCCCTTTGGTCACAGACTTTGAGGCGGCATGCTTGGATCACAATGTTTGCAGCTTTCTCTCCATGTCATTCAGCCCATCCAGATCAGTGTGATCCTCTCACTCAGCTGTGAGGACTGGCCTCCTCCTCCTCCTCCTTGCTCATGAGGGTCTACAGAATTCAGATTTGGTTCTTCATTGCAACAGGATTTGTCTGGGAAAATTTCACATAGGTCCATCTCCTTCTACAAGTAGATGATGCTTGGCCAGCTACGAGTGTGGTCATGTTCTAATGACAGGCAAAGTTGACACACTGAGAGCCTGATATCTAGTTTATTCATACTTAGGCAGTGTCCTCAATTATGTAAAGTGAGTGGTTTCACCTGTTAGATACTTTCCCTATGTACGAGTTTTGTGGTCTATAGCTCCACTTTTAGATGGTGCAGACACACAAACTTTCTTTCTGTTTGTCCAAAGTCTTTGGCACTTCCCCACATGAATGCTGCTGTGTTTTCTATAGTCCTTCAGGATACACTTGTACAGGTCTTCAAATAAGCTAGCTTCTAATATTGCTCATGTGCCAGGCAAAAAATATAGTAGAGAGACCTGCTTTGTCCATGTCTCCCATACTTATTCTGCCTGTAATGTTCATACCAGAATGCATTTCCTAGCACTTCTTTTTTTTTTTTTGTTTGTTTTTTGTCTGTTTGTTTTTTTCGAGGCAGGGTTTCTCTGTAGCTTTGAAGCCTGTCCTGGAACTAGCACTTGTAGACCAGGCTGGCCTCGAACTCACAGAGATCCACCTGCCTCTGCCTCCCGAGTGCTGGGATTAAAGGTATGCACCACCACCACTTGGCATCCTAACAATTCTTAATTACTACATTTCTTCCCTTCAGTTATTACTTATTAGCTGAACTTCTCCATGCATAAACATCGCTCTGCAGATAGTAAGGGGCTTACCAGAACAATAATATAATAAATAATAATAAAATATAATCAATAATAATAAAGCAATACAGCATAAAGGCAATGATCAGTAAGGTTTTGCTGTATACATAGGTGCACAGGTGACTTAATTTTGTTAATTAAAATCTTAGGAATGAACAGGCTATCTTTCATGGCTCCTGAAATCCTAGTCACAGTTTGAAGCCTGATAAATAACACATTTTTCAAGAATCTTCCAAACAGATAATTTTATCTTCTCTCATAGAATTTTAAATATTCTGTTTGTCTGTGTTATAGTTGTCACACCTTCATTGTGAGTTTAGAATGTAGAAGAATTAGGGCATGTATTTGGCTTCCTTTAATACATATTTCAGATTTCAGAACAGCATCCATACTGAAAGGACGGAAATAAATAAAAATCAATAGTGTGCTAAGACTGTTGACTATTCTATTCAATTATTTGTTGTGAAATATTTAAAGCACACATAAAAGGATGAATACTATTATGCTAATATCGATGTACCACCAGCTTTAAAACATTGATATGAAGACATTAATTCCTCATGTGGCTGTTCTACATTTTTTTTTCTTCTCAATAGCAATCATGATCCTGAAGTTAGAGTTCGTCTCTTTACTATTGCTTACTGTGTTGGTTTGCATACATATTTTCCATTACTCTCTGTGTGACCTGCACATGTGAAACACATTTACACTATGCAGTATTGTTTTAATTATTTCTGGTGAGTACAGGGGTCATTTTATAACTTCTTTCTTCATTATTGTGTTTCTCAGATTGTCTGTGCTGCTGCCTTTAGTGGCAGAACCCAGTGGTGAGATCATTTATTTTAATTGCTATGTACTATTCCTTTATGGAATGCTTTCTTAGCTTCTTTGTGTATTATCAGGGAAGAAAGGCATTTATTTTTCCTCCCTTCCATTTTAGAAACAATATTACAATGAACATTCTCATACAATTTATTGATAGCCTTGGAGTACATTGCTCCAAGGATTATACTGAGACTGATTTCCATTTTGGAATGAGGGTGTTCATTGTGATGAGGAACAAATGCATAGGAGCCAGGGTTCAAACACTAATTGGCCCTTACTAGTACTTCCAGGAAGCAGTGGGCATCAGCTATTTTCTGCTCTTCTCCTGAGTGGGCATGCCTTACCTCAGCCCTTGGCATCAAGCATTCAACCTGGCAATAGTATTTTTGGCTCTAGTGTGTCCTGCCAGAGCCAATTCCCAGCTCCTACTGCCTGCTTTTGGAGCTAGAGACAGCAGGTCTGTAGCTTCACACAATAACCATTTTGCATTTGGGTTCCATTTCTGTTCCACTGAAAGGTTTATTTACTTTCTGAGCCTGGGGATTAGTCCTCTTTCTAAATATTTTATTTACCATTGCTATGAGTCTGGAGCAGAGAGAGTAAGTGAAACATGTATTTCTTTTGCTCACTATAATCAAAACTTGATAATAGCTGCACAACCTTTTAAAATAAGCACACATTCTTAGACTCATCTAATCATGGGTTTTTCAAGCTAGAAGACATTTTAAAGAAAAAGCCAATAACCTTACTTTATAGGTGAGTGAATTGTGGTTCTGAGAAACTAAGTGATTTAGTGATGTCACATCTGTAGTTGATGGTGGCGAGCCTAGACCGAAGCCCGTGGGTCCACTCTATTCTCCCTCTGCCACTGCATCCACTGCCAAAGTTTTCTCTATAAGCAAGATTAAATGTAGCATTTTATTTTTAACAGGACCAAAAGAATGTACTAGAATTTAAGAAATTAGACAAAAAGGACAGCACATTTGAAAACTAATATGAAGTGTTTTCTCTGAGATAGATTTGAGATAAAAGTGATAATATACTCAGCTCCACATTGAGCTGAATAAATTTTCATTAGAAGGCACAAAGCCTTTGACTCTGGCTTCCTGGTGCATTTGGCTTCCTTGACTTTCTGAGACTTATTAGGATGGGGCCATCAATAATGTTGCGGATACTTCCAGCCACCTGGAGTGCTGAGCCCAAAAATGAACTGTGATGAATGAATATGATGAGCATTGATAGTGATAGCCTATATTTCTACTGTCATGTAGACATGGCTGAGTGTTTAATTAAAAAAAAGTAATAAAGAGCAAGTGTTCCTTCTTATTAGGACTTTTGAAGTGGTTAGCTTAAGAAATTTAGAACCTGGTGTCACTGCTAAAACCTTCGGAACTGTTTTATTCTATTTCTAGATCTTTTAGCTGTGCCTAAGCATCCGTACGCTGCTATGGAAAACTGGGGACTAAGTATTTTTGTGGAACAAAGGATACTGCTGGACCCCAGCGTTTCATCTATTTCATATTTGCTGGATGTCACCATGGTCATTGTTCACGAAATATGTCACCAGGTATGAGAAAAGGCCCAGGTGTAAGTATAATGGGAAACTGTCTGGCATGCGGGGTGGCTTCGCCCATCCAGATGAGGAGCTTGGTTTGTGTCCTCCGAGCTCTGTTTTGTGCAAACCACTGTGCAGTTCCTCTGCATGGAATGCCATTTTTCTCAGACAATAAGGTAAGCACACATACATTAACTGATGGTATCGAGTAAGCAACTGTCACCATGCTTAGACAAAATGTGTGATGGAGTGGCTGCCCCTTCCGAGCCCCTGTGTAGTTGCTGATCAGCCATGCCTCTATTTCTTTGATTATTAGCGTGTACATATGGTAAGTACAGTGAGAGAGTGATTTATTGCCTTGTGGAGAGATGCAGCTGAGTTTTGCGTATGTGTCAAAATTGGCTTTTGCCAAAATCGGTTTGTTATTCTTCTTTCCCTGTCATGCAGACGCATAGGAAGTCTTTCACTAACTCAGCAATAGACACTTTGTTCTCAAAAGAGTGATTTTTTTTGTAAATTGTACAACTTCATCGTAAGACTAAGATAAAAATTAATTTCTTTTTGATTTTATGAACTTTCTTAATAGTGGAAGGTTGTAGATTGATACTTTGCAACACCTGTTAATCAAGATTTTTGTGAAAAAAAAAAAGTCACGGAAAATCGACGTTGTAACAGATAGCAATGCTGATCCTACTGGCTAGGAGCTACAGATACCATTCATGGTTCAAAACCCAGAAATCTCAGTGTGGTGCTGTGTGACTTTATATACTATAAACTCCAAACCCCTATAAAATGTAGAAAAACTGAAAAAGAGAGAAAATGCTGATAGTGAAGAAAGATGAGCAGTTAAATGCTTACGAATGAATCTTTTGATGTTGTCTTTGCTGGGTGACTATTTGCCTGGCTATTTTCTGCCTCTTGCCGTGAGCCACTGAGAAAGTGATACCCTGGTGCCTATCAAGAACCACATGTTTCTGTCCTCAGGTTACAGAGGAGCCACTGTGGGTATAACTGGGGTCCTTCAGTGCCAGAGTGGTTCCTCCCTTGACTTACAGTCCGGAGGCAAATGGAATTTCTTTTTGGGATATTCCTGTAAGATGAAAGAGGTCTGTGAGTCTGTTGAGATGGGGCACATTGATAGTACTGTCATTGGTCAGGGCTCTGCCTGTCCCATGTTTCCTTTTGTGTGTCAGTTTCCTGTGGTAGTTCAGTAGTAGCAGGCCACTTACCACAGAGAAAAGAGACAGGCTAAGGGAAACACCTGCCATGATTTCACTCTGATTCTCACATTTGATTTCTCTATTATCCTTCTCACCTGCTTTCTGAAGGCAGGTTGTCAATTGGAAAGAGAAACGTGTATTTTGGATATTGTAAAAGATGCAAATAAAGGATGCACAGACATTACCCTATTTGGAACAATATTTTATTTATATTTCAATAAGAGATTCCTTAAAGGAAATGATACTTTATTACTAACATTGGAACACGTGGTCAGGTCCCCAAGCTATCCCTAAGATGAGTCCAGAAGTCATGCATGACCTGGTATGTCTTTAACTGTTGAAACTGTTTCAGTCTTCCTTTTACTGGGTCTGCCAGAACCCAGCTTTCCAGATCTTCTGTTTCTCAAAAAACATTTTTACAGAGACTCTTTAACTGTGGGTTACTCATGTCTGTTGTCTGCCTGGAATCCTCTTGCCCAAGACTCTCCCATGGCTGGCTCCTTACCATAAAAGTTTCAGTCCAAGTTTCATGTGCTCATAGAACGATTCTGTTTGTGTCATCACAAGCAGTCCCATCTCCATTCCTCTGTTACTTTGTGAAGATTCGAATTTATGCTGCTTGCTATTATTTTTTTAGGGATGTACCATCCATAATTGTTACCTGTGTGGGACTAGACACTATCAAGTTTTTCTTCACTGAGTTTCAAGTCTTTTTTGAATGTTTGTGACTTGCGATATGTTTTTGTTAACAAATTTAGAAAAACAAAAGGTTTCAGAGTAGTGTATTGTTATTTTTTATTGTTCTTTAATCAAAATACCAATTAAAACCTTTTCGTGAGCCATATCAGATTTTATTAGTTCAATTGCTCATTCTCAGGAGAATCTTGTATGGAGGATGTTCAGAGCCTTTGGTGGGATTCATTAGTCAATGTGTGCTGTGATTGCCCTCTGCTTCAGAGGGAGATGTTTCGTGACCGCAATGACTGCTCACTACTGCTCCAGTGCACTTCTGGGCTACCGTTCAGAGTCTTCTGCATCTTCAGCAGACACTGCCTGCCTCTAATTTCCAATCATTCATCCCAGTCTGTCCCTGTAGTGTCAAATAACTAAATATTTTCTTCTACACAATGGGTCTTCCAATCTCTGAAGACAGTTGTCACCAACTTTGATTCATGGCTCCTTTCTTCATCAACTTAAGTATTCATATTGGGTTCCTTGATTAAGATTTTTGTTCTTCACTGAGTACATTCATAAAATACTAGTAGCCGTATTAATCACTACATTATTGCCACAACACATTTTAAGATCACAACATCAATTTCAGAGTGACTTCCAGTTATGATCATCACAGATTAGTACATTTGATTTCAGGTAAAATCATTCTGAGATGGATGCTTTTGTTTTGTTTTGTTTTGTTTTCGTATGCTTATTCATTCTGTTCTTGCAGTGGTTTGGCGACCTCGTGACTCCAGTGTGGTGGGAAGATGTGTGGTTGAAAGAAGGCTTTGCCCACTACTTTGAATTTGTGGGCACAGATTACCTTTATCCTGGCTGGAACATGGTAAGTGCCCTTTTCTCTAGTTATATGGTGTTCCCGGAGATAGGTTGAGCTGTGTACATTGAGCTTATACCACCATTAGAGATATTTAAAAACACCAGTCACTGCTTGAAAGTACTCTGCCAGTGAAGGCAAACTAGCCAGAATTCAAATTTTAGAATTGCAGAAGTTACCATTTATTTTTTTCTCAAGAAATTAAATATAACCGGACTTGTTGTGTATTGCCTTCAAAATGTCACAATTTGTCTAAACAGAAACATTTTAGATTTCAGAGTTTTATATGAATTATCATATTAGTAATAATAAAGGAATTATCCTTTGAAATAGAGAGGTTTACTGTAATTAATAACTGATATTTTAGGTATACAAATTATATCAAAACAGAAAAATGAGTGAGTATACAATATTGGTTTCAAGATATGAAATATACTGAATAGATAACGTATTATGATGTGTTATTTCCACCAGTAGGTATATTGTAGGATTGGGTGACTATAACATGTCAGTAACTTTGCTTGTGGCATTGTGCATATTAGGTACATGCTCTAGTGTTGTCCTGAACTATGAACCCTGAGCAGGGCACTATCTGCCACAAGCTGTGATGCTTTAAGTTTCTCTGAAATCAAAAGAGTACAATGTTCTTTCTATGTCTTTTTAAACAAGCTTTTCGTTTTTTATAAACTTCCATTTATCTATACTTGACTATATTAGTATTGAATAGAATCAACAACTTATACTGTTTCAGAGTTCAAAATTAAGATAAAATTGAAATTTATTTTAATTGGTTTTAATAGATTGAGTAAAAAATTCAGTGTACCAACATTTAAATTTCAGAGGCACTAATTTTCACTTATGATCCATCTATCTGTCTGTCTGTCTATCTATCTATCTATCTATCTATCTATCTATCTATCTATCTATCTATCTATCTATATCTTTCTGTCTGTCTGTCTATCTACCTATTTATCTATCTAAAATCACTGGTTGCCTCTCAGAAATCTCTACACATTTAATGTGAACCCTGCTGTGATTTGGAGTTTATTTTACAGCCTATCAGGTAACTCAGAGGTAGCGAGCTTGCCTAACAACCACAAGACCTTCTGTTTAATCTTCAAAACTGAAAATAAAGAGTAAATAAAGAAAAACAATATTGTTACAGAAATTTGAATTAAAGCTACACCTACTCTACCATGTTATCAGAAGTATTCATTAGCAAATGTGAGGTTTTAATACTTAAATATTTAGGATTATCAAAACATCTCGAAAAGTATCTTTTGGTTTTTAGATGACTTTGAACCAGCTTTAAAATTTTCATTGTGCTGTGGATTATTGCCGATTTCTAATTTCATTACATCTCAGTATTAAACTATGTTCTTATTACAAATGACATGTCACCCGCATAGGTAAGGCTTTTTTTAAAGCTCATTCAACTGCGTGTAATAAAATCCTCTCTATTCATCATTATGAAATGTACATCTTAGATTAAAAAGTAATCAGCAGAATAGTACGTGGGGTGAAAATGGATAGATTTTGATGATTTTAAGCATGGCTGGGTAGCCTTGGTTTCGGTGCCCTTACATTTTGTCTTGAAATGTTTCATGTATTTTATTAGCTAAGTTATAAGCCTAAGTCTTATGGAGAAGATATTATGGAGAAGAGTTGTTGAAATTGAACTTAAAATATAAGTGGCATATCTTTGTACTTTTATAGGATATGTATTGGAAGCATGAAAACCTTGAGATGTTAAGATATAAGTATTTATTATGAGTCAAAACATAAGAATTACTTGAAAATTGATAATGACATAATTATAGTGACTTAGAAAGTTTACCTTATCAAATTAAGAATTGAAAGAAATCTCCATTAACATTAATTTGCCAATTAATTGTAAGTAGAAGCAAATGTTCTTCATTTTTAGTTTTAAAATGTACAAATACTTTCTGATCTTTGGTAGCCTTTTGTTTTGTAGGAATTGTATTTTTAAATTAATGAAGTACTTCAATATGCTAAATTCACAAACCCCAGCATGAGAAACTCGGTGTATAGATTGCCCCTCCATGAAACATTAATATCTTCCTTGAAAATAAAATTTCAAGAATAAGTTAGCCACATAAATAAGAAAGGATGTCAAGTGGCTGTTTGGCTGTGCCAGCACTATTTTTCATAATGGCATCAGCAGAAGAGTGAAAGAAATACTCTGTGAAATAAGAGTAATGGCCGCGTCAGCAGTGGCTCACTGTGGTGTGCGCAGAAGCTCCTCTGTGAGTGCCTGTCTTGGGCTGCACTGGAGCTGAGCTGAAAATAGAAAAACCAGAAGTCAGACTCATGCCAGGAGTAAAGACATTCAGAAAGTTTTGTTTGTGGCTAATCCCAACAAACAAAGTGGTTTTTTGAAGAAAATCATTTTTAGACACCAGGACTCAAACACTGAAATAGAGTTTCATTTTGATAGGAATATTACCATACCAATATACCTTGCATGAAATAACACAAACGAAGCCCAGAATTATATGGTGTATTCTTCAGGAGCTTTTTCTCTGATTTGGGCTGATATCCCTGCTTAGCTAACAGTTGCTCAGCGGAACTATAGGTTGTGATTCTGTGAGTGGTCATTAAATCTTAAGTGTAGTTTGTATCTCCAGTGAGATTCCATTGGAGAAAACTAATGTTTCCTTTGGGAATGGCTCTGTGTCTTTTTGGCCCTGTTCAGTGACAGGACATTTGCATTGAAAGCCTAGAAGAGACCCTCTCTGCTTGAGGGTCTTGGGGTCTTGATCTTGAAAATAGACCTCTTTTGGGTATCTCCGTTACCCTCTCCTCTCCTATCTGAAAATATGTTTCCCAACTAAAAGCAGAAGCCTTTAAAAAAAAAATAGAACAATGTCTCCTCAACCCCCTCTACTGAAAGGCCTGGGAGCCATGTGTCCCTATTCTGAGAGAGTTGGTTTAACATTTTCCCTCAGCATTTGTGCTAACAATGTTCACCATTTGTGGCTAATGGGCTTGTTGTCAAGAGGAGTTGAGAGAGGCTGTGGGAATAGCACCTCACACACTAAAGTCTTGCAAGTGTCGTATCTGAATCAGCATTAGTGCAAGAGCAATCCTAAAGTGCACCGACGCACCTGCTGTCCCACAGACTAGATTCTAAACAAGGCTCAAATGAGGATGCTTCAGGAACAATGCCAGTGTTAGGAGCAAATCTGCTACTTGGAGTCTAACGCACAGAGGATACAGCAAAATTAAGAATTTCTACTGAGTACCAGTTAAAATAGCAACTGTGCTCATCATTTTAACCCTTTGAAATAGTGCTCATTGTGCCTACTATAATAAGAAGATGTGC
>PVIU01007554.1:0-90831 GCA_004026605.1 Ondatra zibethicus
GGGGGGGGGTGGCGCATGCCTTTAATCCCAGTCCTCGGGAGGCAGAGGCAGGCAGATCTCTTGAGAGTTCAAGGCCAGCCTGGTCTACAAGAGCTAGTCCAGGACAGGCTCCAAAGCTACAGAGAAACCCTGTCTCAGGGTCTGGGGTAGGGAATCATTGTTTTACAGATTCAATCCCATGAGATAACTAAATCTGTAACAGATGACCAGTCAGTCAATCAATCATTCCACAGTTCTGCACTGTGGCAGTTTATCTGCTGTAAGTAGGTATGTGCAAGACAGGAGTCCGCTGCAAGGATTATGACACTGACTGCAGTGATGCACATTCTTGTGCTGTTTTTTTCCCACAATAAAGAAAATCTCCCTTTGTTCTTACATCTTTCATGGCGCCCAGGATTAGTATAAATATATGTAGGCACAGTAGTCTGCCTTGTGGCATCCCTAACACCAGCCATTTAATTTTATTTTCATTTTTGATTGTCATATCCCCCTTTTATTCATTTCCCTCCCTTCCCCCACTGTTCTTTTTCTAGGGTCTTCCTTTTTTTCTAGGGTCTTTCTTTGCAGCTCAGTGTTTCTGATGCCTCAGCTTCTAGTGCAGAGGATACAAGCGAACAATGATTCCCAGTTTTACTATTTCTATGAAGAAGTTCCAGTTCTTAGTTGTTTTGTTTGTTAGTTTTTTTTTTTTTCATAGAGCTGTCTTCTTTGGTTTTCCTGTAGCTTCATGTTCTTGTCCCATTGGCCCACTAAACAAAGGGCCTCTGGTTTATCTCCTCCTAGCTTTATTGTCCAGTGTACTGTGTGTTTGGCATTTTCCCTATGTTTGAAAGCATGGAGTGAATCTGTGAAGGTGGCACTTGGAATTGGAGGTGTGGGGTTGCTGGGCTAGGGAATATGGCAGAACCCACAGAACAGTAAAGGTTTTCATAAGAGAGAGAGAGGGAGTGGTGGTCTGTAGAAGAAGGAAGGCAACAAATGTAATGGCATTTCATTTTTATTTTAATAAATAAAGCTTGCCTGAAGTTCAGAGAGTAAAACAGCTAACACTGGCCAGCCTTACTGACTAGGCCACAATAACACATACTTTTATTCTCAGTAGCCACACTAGTTTGCCATAGAAACCGGGCGCCTTTCATCCCAGTGGTGCCCACCTTTAATCCCAGCCCTAGAGAGGATTATAAAACGGGAGGAAACAGCTCTCAGAGACAGTCTCATTCTGAGATTTCCTGGAGACAGGATCGTCATTTCAGACTGAGGTCGAGGTAAGTGCCAGTGGCTGGCTGCTTTGCTTTTCGGATCTTTAGACTGAACCCCAATTTCTCTCTCTGAGTTTTTATTAATTGTGCTTCAACCAGACTGCCTTGAGCAGGCCTCTTATGTCCCATTACCCTCTTTGGAACTGCTTTCTAGTGCTTCTCACACTTCTAATGCAGGAAGGCTGAGGGTGCTGATAAGGAAGGTACTTGGGCCTTATGTCTGGTGTCTTCTTGTTGGGGATGATTGGCACCTGGCATTGGAGGCTGCTTGCTATCTAGCATTCTGGAGCAGGCCCCAGTGAGCCCTATTAGGCAGTATCTGGAATGGTAAGAAGTGAGAGGTGGAGTGTTGCCTGAAGGGGGGTCATCACCTGGAGAGCAAGGTGCTTTAAGTAACTGTGCTCAGGTGTGGCTGCCTGGAAGGTGGAGCCTGTGGGCTAAAGACCCTGCTATTTTAGTAGCTCCAGTTTCTTTCCTGCCTGGATGAGAGGCCATTCCATGTTCTCTTGGTAATTCAGCTAAGGAGAAAATCATACTGCTTTGTGTGTTTATACTCTGGTCTTTGATTCTCTACCTGCCTTACAGCTTTCTGAAATACAAAGGTGAATTCATAATTCTTTTTCTTTCCTTTGTGAAGGAAACAATATTCAAGGCTATAAATTTACCTTTGATTATAACTTTGATTGCACCGAGCCTATTTGTAACTTTGTGTATAAACCTGACCTAATGTACTGAAATGTGTTTACAGTTTAATTGCACTCAGAGTTTAGTTGATGTAGGATTTTGTTTTGGGGACAGGCTCTCACCTTGTAGTTCTGGCTGGCTTGGAACTTGGTGTGTACTGTGCTGGTGGTAAATCTGTCGGTTACCATAGTCTCCTGAGTGCAGGGATTGCCGGCGTGTGGGATGGCATAGGTTTTTAAGCAAATGCTTCCACACTTGTAATAGTCATTTTTAAAACTGTGATTATGTTTATTAAATGTCTTGATAGATAAAACTCTTTACTTCATTTTTTGACTAGCAGATTTAAAAATTAATAAAATTAATCACTTCTATTGGTTCTACCAGTTTCTCCTTGTGTTTTCCTCTCTTAACTAAGCATATATGTTTGTCTTTGACTTAGCAACAGGTTGGGCCACTGTTTTATTTATTAGTGTAAAACTACTCTATCCTGTGCAGTTGTTCCCCACTCCTACCCGCTTTGGACCTTTACACAATAATATGAAATGGTATCCTGTTCACCAACTGAGTGTTATATTTTAACATCCTTTTATTTTGCAGCCTTCTGTTTCATTTCAAATGGGCATTTAAAATGAGTTAGTAGTTAACTATTTAGATTGATTATAATGAATTTTTTTGCTAGATTTAAATTAAACCATAAGGCTTGTTATATTTTCGTTGCTAAAATACATGTCTTACCTTGCATGGTGATAACATACCTGCAAGAGGCTGGGAAATCACCAGTTCCCGGCTCGCCTGGGCTACATGTTAAGAATAAGAAATTAGTATCTTTTCTGTTAATCCCAAATTTATGACATTGTCAATTTTTTTGTTTTGTTTTTGAGTCTGTGTTTACCTCTTTTTAAAAACGCAAATTTTCACCCTGACATAGACTTTATATTCTAAAACAGTTTTTTTCCCCCAAGGCTTATGAGGTGGATCAATGGGTAAAGGCACTTGCAGTCATGGTGACCTTCGCTCAGCCCCTAGAACCCACATGAAACTGGGAAGGGAGAATCTATTCTGTAGTATATCCCTCTGCATCCCCCCACCCATGTGCCTGACCACTCAGTCATTTATTTATTTATGTATATTTTAATTGAAAATTTCATTCTTTTTCTGCTTGAGAGCTTTGAGATCTTTATTTTTGATAGTTCTTAAGATGATTTGTTTCCAGGATCTGATAGTGATTCTGTACTGTTTAGTTAGTTATGACTAAAACATTTTGGTTATTGATATTGTATCGAAGTCCATTTACAGAAGTGAAGAGTTATTTTCATGGTTTTATTTTTAAATATTTAACTATATTTTGTTTATACCATTTATAATATAAATGTTTGTTATAAAGAAAATAGGTCTTTATTTTCTCTTTAGACTTAGTAACAGCTAGATAATCTTTGGTTTTTTTTGCTATCAAATCATTATGTTCTTTGTTGTTGCTTTTTTTATCTTTGTAATTTTATGTGGTATCTTATGTCTTTCTCAAGGTGTTCTTTGACTTTTCTTTTGGCTTCTTCTCCTTGATTTGATCGCTTTCATATTCTATCATCCTCTATCATGACATTTACATATGGTACTGTTGAGTATGCCAGTGGATGCATACTTTTTCAAACTGCTGTTTGAAGGCAAGTGGTTTGACTTCCTTAACTCTGTCTTTATACTGTTGAGTTACCTCATAGGGATACTGGTTTTTAAAGAGTCCATATGGTACTCAGCATAAAACCAGTACCAACTTAGCTGCCATGGTATTTTTCTCATTGCTGGGAATTGAATCTGAGGACTTGCACACCAGACAAGCACTCTGCCACTGCAGTGCATACCCTCGTTGCTACTATAGAGATTTCAGTTGGAAGGTTTATCCTTTGAGCCATTTGTAAGATGAACAATTTCTGATACCATTTTTTAAAATTTCTTTCTTTGTAGTCTTTGGCTATAATCTGTTCATGTATATAACATTAGAAGGCTCATTGTGTATGGCAAGGAGGTGTTTCCTTTAGGGAGTTCTAGTCTAGAATAGGTCTTTCCCCACCAGCACAGAGCAAGGTAATCATCTAATCTTTGCTGTATGTCATTATGTCATTACTCAGGTGAGTTTCCATCCCGTCCCGACACCCCCGTCACCCTCGTCTCGGCCCCGGCCCATAGCTCTCCTTCACGTTCATTGTTCAGCTCTGCTCACCAGGACCATCTCTTTCACATATTAAAATGATTTATTGATGAAGGCCGGTGAGATGCCTCAGAGAGTAAAGGAGCTTCCTGCCAAGCCTGATGAGTTTAATCTAGCAGGAGTGAAATGAATGCTGCTGGTTGTCTTCTAACCTCTATACATGCACCCTGGCAAACACATACACACACAGTAAACATGAAAACAACTTAAAAAGTTATTACAGAGATTAATTCATGAATTCCTATTTTGATGACGTATATTTTATGTAATTATTTTTGTGTTCAAACTGTCCCATGGATTGATTCTTCAAACTTTCTGCTATGTGTCAGGCTCTCATGTTTGAACACTTTATCACATACATACTAAACTTGTCTTAACATCTCTCCTGCCCTGGTCCTGAAATTGTTTTACTTCAATAAATCACCCAACTGGGGCAGTGTGTGCTGAGCAGATGAAGTTAGGAAGGAGAGAGACAGAGAGAAACACACACACACACACACACACGCACAGAGAGAGAGAGACAGAGAGAGAAACAAAGAATTCATGATTACTAGTATACATATACTCATACATATATGTAATGGGGAATGCTGAACCTGAATGTCTATTTTTGATTCATCCTGCTTAATTTTTTGCCGCCCTCTTTTACAAACATTTCTTTCGTGGTACAAATTCTGAGTTCCAGATCATAGATTTTTTTCATTCCGTCACTCATTTAAAATGAGTTTGTTTGGTTTTTATTCCCTTTTCATATTTTTTAAAAATATAATATATAGGATTTTAACATACTTTCCTATAGACAAAACTTTTACAAAGTGTCTACTGAGAGAATTGTCCCTACTTTCTTCTTAGAACTTGTACACTGGTTCTCCTAATTTCTTGTAAGTAAATAACTTCATTGTTTTCCAGGTTTTTTATTTTTCCCCTTACACTAAAAGCACATTATATATAATCTTTTGCATATTGTTTTTATGGAAAATAAACTGGAAATTCTTCCTATCAGTTTATAGAAGTGTTTTTAACATGGAAATTATATAAATTCAGAAAGATTTTTAAAAAGACATTTCCGTAGTATTCTGTGCTTCAGTGCTATAGTTTATTTAACCGATGTCTTGTATTTTCCAGGTGGTTATTGAATATTGTGTTATTCAGGTGGTTTCCAGGGTTTCACATTACAGATGCTCCAGAAGTGTGTAACTTTGTGCATGTGTATGTGTTAGAAAATGTCACATAAATTCTTAGAAGTAAGATTACTGCCTCTGAACTATATGTATGTTTAGTTTTCTTGTGCATGTTGCTGTGCCAAACACTGAGAGAGCTGCTGCTGTAGCTGCATTTGTCCCCATAGGATCTTTTTCAAATATTGAATATTGGCCTCACATGGTTGAAAGATGACATCTCAGTGCACTTTTGTTCTTCATCTCTCTCATGAAGGAAGATGATAATTTACTTTATTATTTGTTTATCTCTGTCAGTTTTTGCCTCTGTATTTGGTCTGTTAGTAAACATTTTGCTGCTTTCAAGAGATCTTAATAAACTAGAGAGATACAGGCTATTACCATGCCCTGTTTGATGTACATGTTTTTCTTAATTTGTCAGTATGTCTTTTGACTTATTGTTTTGGCCTTTCAAATGATTTACTTATTGAGACCGTATCTCTGTGTAGTCCTGACTGTTTTAGTTCCTAGGCTACCAAGGAGTCAATGGGATAAATAGCATTGCATAATGGTGGGATCGGGAGCCATGTTTTACAGAAACCACTCCCTGTCTCTTCACTCTCTTTCTTGTTAAAGCAGTGCTTTGAGGATGTCATAAAATGCATCTCAGTCATGTTCATTCTATTTCTCCAGTGCCTCTCTTACCTGTTCCCCTTCCCAACATCCAACCGCCCCCCCCTCTCTCAAGCCAGTAGAGTCTAGCGTGCTGTTTATAAGTTCTTGGATGTATGGCCTTCCACTGGAGTATAGTCAGCTTCAAATGGAGCCACTACAGTTGATTTGCAGTTTCTCAGCTTTAGGTATATTTGTTTCCTTGGTCATCTGAATCAGCCTCTTTCAGACTTGCATTCCAGGTCTTTTGTGCAGAAGTGTGCTATGTTCTTTGAGCCAGCAGTTCCATAACTGTGGCCTAGTTTTTTTCTTCATAGTCCAAACTATCTTTCTCCAAATAAGCTTTATGTTTATCATATCCTCTTCTCCCAAGCCTGGGAAGAGGGGCAGAAAGATTTTAAGAGCCAGAGGCAATAGGCAACTACAAGATGTTAAAATTGTGAGGACATGCATAAGACCTGTACAACATCTAGCCAGATAAAAGCCAAACATGTTAGGATACCTGGGCATGATGAAGTCCACCCTAGCTGAGGAGCTATTGGTATCCCCTGGTAGATCTGCTTCCTACTTCTAGATTGTATTTCATCTTTGAAATTTGGCTTTCTATGTTCTTGGTTTCTTCCATGTTTGCTTTCTTGATTATCTTCAATCTCTATTTAAACCTTCCTCTTAGTTTTAGTGCATTTTTTATGTGGTCAATCACCATTTGAGGCAAATTGCTTTTTCAAAAAATGAATTGATGTGAAAAGTAATGAAAAATCCACACGTTTTGTTCATTTCCAAAAGATTTACATCAAAAATCAGAACTGCAACTACAATAACTTTTTTTGTGTGTTGTTGGTGGTGGTAGTGTTGTTTTGTTTTTTCGAGACAGGGTTTCTCTGTTTAACAGCCCTGGCTTTCCTGGAACTCACTCTGTAGACCAGGTTGGCCTCATACAAAGATCTGCCTGCTTCTGCCTCCCAAGTGCTGAGATTAAAGGTGTGTGCCACCCCCACCCCATGTATAATAAACTTTTTGTTTCTATTTTTTTTATTCTAGAATTGCAGAATATGTATCGAGTGTGGTACACGATCTAGTACTCAGTGGCATCACAACTGTCTGATATGTGACACTTGTTATCAACAGCAGGATAATTTATGTCCCTTTTGTGGAAAGTGCTACAGTCCCGAATTGCAGAAAGATATGCTCCACTGTAATATGTGTAAAAGGTAAGGAGAAATAGCTGCTCCATTTAGCTGTTTTGTTAATTCTTGGTTTCTGTGATCATTTTAGCCCCTTTTCCTACTGAGTGCTGTTATAAATGGAATTGATTGTTTATTTTATTTATTTTTTAATTTTTATTTATTTATTTTGAGGTAGAGATTCACTATGCATCCCTGGCTGGCCTAGCTCTTGCTGTGTTGACCATGCTAGCCTCAAACTCACAGAGATCTACCTGCCTCTGCCTCCTGAGTGCTGGGATTAAAGGTGTGTTTCATAAGATCCAGCACAGAAGCGAACAGACAAAATATAAGAACAGGCAAGATCAGAAATGAGCATTGAGAGAAAATTCAAGAGAAGATAGTCATTATTTCCTTAAAAATAAGGAAGGAAAAATATGTCAATGTCATTGCAATGTTGTCCTTAAGTGTCTTCTTCTTTTTGAAAACCTTTGGTAGTTTCCTATAACCATCTTCTCTCATTTTTAACCTTATCATACATAACCATTCTTTTTTTTGTAAGAAATTGACTTTCCTTTTTTCATATAGTAATTTTGCTTTAAATTAGAGGTTTTTATTTAAATATATTTATTGCTGCAGATGGATTCACTTAGAATGTGATAAACCAACCAATCATGAATTGGATTCTCAGCTCAAAGAAGAATATATCTGCATGTATTGTAAACACCTAGGAGCTGAGATAGATTCCTTACATCCAGAAAATGAATTAGAGATGTCTGAACTACCTACAGGTAAGTGCATGGGCATGTGTGCCTGCGTATGTTTTTACTTTTTTGAAAAGCAATATATTGATTTGTAACCAACATATTACTTCATTAATAATGAAGGAAGTCTTTGTATCAAACTTCTTTGTAAGTTCAGTTTCTCAAGCCTCTCATTCTCCTCTCGTCTCCTCCTTTGTCTTTTTGTATTTGAGACAGTCTCACTGTGTTGTACAGGTTAATGTTCAACTCATTAACTGCCTGTGTTAGCTTTCCATATGCTTGGATTATAAGTATGTACTATCACACATAAAGTTTCTTAGCATTAGGTATATTTATTAACCTTGGTCACCTGAATCTGGTGACTAAATAAAGTCTAGCCTCTTTCCAGCTTGTATTTCAGATCTGTCGTGCAGAAGTGTGCTATGTTCTTTGAACCAACAGTTTCTTAGCTGTGGCCTAGTTCTTTTTTCATAGTCCAGGCTATCTTTATCCAAACAAAATATGTTTATTAATGTTACTTTCTCTTCAGCTTAAAATTTTGTTTAGGTAGTCAGTTTTTTATATGAGTTTCTTTTTGTTATAAACACAGTAACTATCTTCAAAGAGAGGAAAGAAAATAGATCTACTTAATAGATTGTTTTTCATTCAGCATATTAGAAGCCTTTATGGAAGTCCTATTTTATAATCTATAATAGGCTTAAGTAGAAAAATCATTAATTACTATATATCAGTATACAATAGTAGAATGTTTATTTAAAATAACATGGTTATCTATGTATATAAAAATTTCCTCTTTTCTTTTGGTTTTGTGATGTTTGATATTGAACCTAGGGCTTTGTTTACCTTTACTTTTGACCGATGCCTTCAGCCTGTAAAGCTTATTTTAAATGTACACATAATCAGCCTTATAAAGCATTATAATGTCCATGTTTTTAAATATAAACAAAGTAAAATCTGAAGAAAAACTGTGACATTGCTGTTGATAATTTATACTCATTAAAATAAGGACATAGTTCTTGGCTTGGTTAATAAAGAAAAACTTACTCTGAGGTAAAGAATTAATCATTTTGTTAAGATTATTCCACTGGAATGGAAATTGAAGATGAAGTGGTATTTCTGGAGCCAACAGTTAATAAAGGTGTCAATGATCACCAACCCACACCTGGAATTGTTCCTGATGGTAAGTCTATTTCTGTTTTTGAAGAAAATAGGTAATATGCAGATATCCTCTAAAACTTGAATGAAAATTAGCTAAGGTATGGTACACTTGGAAACTGTTTAGCAAGCAGTCTTTTTTCCCCCTAGCTTTTCTTCCCCACACCCTCCCCATCAGGTTTCTCTGCGTAGCCCTGACTGTTCTTGAACTTGCTCTATAGATCAGGATGACCTCAAAACTCAAGAGATCTTACTCTGCCTCTCATGTGCTGGTATTAATGGTGTGTGCCACCACAGGCTGGTGAGTGGAGCCTTTTAGAAAAATTGTCTTCACCACAACTTTATAGTTTAGCTATAATCTAGTCTTATTAATGAGTATGTACTTTATTTAGGGACCAAGTGATTTTTATTAAAAAGCAATCCATTGTGTTTTGATAATTGTGAATGAAAGCTATTGTAGAATATGAGGTGTTTCTTGCAGAGATAATGAAAAATGTATTGTGTGAAGTTATTTCTGTAGTGCTATTGAGGATATTTTAATGATGTTTCAACTAAGTTTTTGCAGTATTGGTAATAGCTTTACTTGTATAATTAGTAAAATTTTATATTGGGGAAGTTTCTTATTATGAACTTTTCTGAATGTTTATAATGTAAATGAAGCTTTGTGGTAAATTATATACTTTGTGTTCAAAACATAAACTGTTGGAGTTTTTCAAGTTTTTAAATGTCCACATTTAACAACTCTCATTAAAAGTTATATTCCTGTAGATATAACTGGATAAAATAAGTTATAGGAGATCTGTAGTACATAAATAGATCCCTAATTGTATCTTTGTATATCACTGAGTAATATAATAACAGCTTATTTTGTGCTTGTTTTGGAAGTTGGCATTTTATAGTAAAATTCTTGTTCAGTTACTGTAGAGAGAGCAGTATTAGAGAAATGTTGACTCTTTGCATAAAGAATCCATAATATGTTATTTGTAGAAGTTCAAGTATATACTGAAGATCTCCAGAAAAGTAATCCACCAGAAAGCCTTGACATTGGTGACCTCCTCACTTCTGGTAAGCTATATGTTCAGATTGTCTAATTTAATTGTGTTACAAGACAATAGCCTAATAAATTTTTTCCTCAACGAGAATGGCAATGGATAAGTTGCCTATGAACAGTTTTTGGTTATTCCACATGTTTAGTTGTAACAGATCTATTATTTGCTGTTTTCCTTTTATCCTCACATGTAGCCTTTCATTACAGTAGGAATGTGAAGTGAGATTTTATTTTGGTATCAGAACATGTATTAATTTTAATCACTGATTTGAAAATAGTAAATGAAGAGTTTTATGTCTTCATTGATACAGCCTCAGTGGCATTTTGAATAAATCTCTCATTTTAAGCAGTTCTACTTTTTAGAGCTATTGGAGCCTCATGCTAATCGAGAACTCTAACTTTCTCTTAAGTAAGATCCGGCAAATTTTTTATTTGTTTGCTACTGTTTGGAGACTGGGTTTCACTGTATTTAGCCTTAACTGGCCTAAAGCTCACTATGTAGATTGGGTTGGTCTTGAACTCATAGAGATCTGTCTGCTTTGTCTCCCAAGTGCTGAGATTAAAGGCATGAAAAGTTTTAATAAATTAGTACTCTGATTTAAAGTTTACTAGTCATACGTATTTTAGTGTTTGACATATTAATAGACTAATCAATATTAGTGTCTAAAGTTGTGACATAATCATAAACCATATATATGCTGGATAGGTTAACATTTATAGGTAATAGCCAAAGGAAGTCTTAATGTGGCTGAAAAACCCACCAAATGGTATATCACAACTGTGTCTGCATTGTATCTTTATGTTCTTGATTAGTCTTCCTTTTCACTTAATATCATTGTTTTTTTTTAACTAGCTTTAAAAGGAGTTTAACTCTGCATACATAGTTTTCAGTCTGTAAATGCTTAAATTGTAAATGTGTCATATGTGTATAATAGGAATATAACAATCGTTGAGTGTCTTGTTTTTTATTTGTTTTATTTTTATCTAGAAATCGCTTTCAACTAAGGATCATACTAAGCCTTGTTTTCAGAATGTCATGATTGATTTTAAGCCATAAACCATTTGGAAATTTTTGCCTTAATTACTTCAAAAGTTTCCCTTCTTGAATACCTTCAAAGTTGTAGTTTAGTGAGATAATCTTATTTATGGTTAGATGTTTTGCAATTTGCATGTGAGTTAACGTTACCCATATTCTAAACTTTGTAGAATCATCTGACAATAAAATGAAACCTGAATTGGTGAATGAGGTTCCTCAGGAAATTGAGAGTGAAAAAATGGAAACTCTTTCTAAAGGGGTGCATGTTTGTGAGGAGGAAGAAAATGAAGACAGAATGGAAGTGACAGAAAATATTGAAGTCCTTCCACACCAGACCATTGTGCCACAAGAAGAACTGCAGTTGTCAGAGGAACATGAGATGGTAGCTAAAGAAGAACCAAGCCTTCCACAATCAGCTACCGAGTTCGCTGCACCAGAAGCCTTACTGTCCCCACACAGCGAGAGTTCCTCATCTTGTAAGGAAACGTTCGTGATAGAAAGAGTACAAGACGAAATGGAGCAGAAGGAAAATTCTGACTTCCCCACTGGGTGTGTGGATTTTGAAATGACTCTTGCTGTTGACAATTGTGTCAAAGATAGTTCATGCCAAGGAGAGAAATCTGTAAAGTTAGCAGCTGAGGAGGAATCATCCTCCTCAGCAGCTGACCTGAGCAAAGCAGACTTATCTTCCTCCTCAACACTTTGTTTAGACTTGCCTTCATGCGACATGCTGCACGGTTACCCTTCAACTCTCAACTCTGCTGCTGGAAACATGTCAACAACATACATCTCAGTCACTCCAAAAATTGGCATGGGTAAACCAGCTATTACCAAAAGAAAATTTTCTCCTGGAAGACCCCGGTCTAAACAGGTAGGATGATATTAATGATGACAGGAAAGATACTTCATTTCAAATATGAAAGTTACATCTAGCTGTGGTTTAGAAGGCAGTTTTTCCATCCACAAAACTCAGTTCCAATATTTTTGTTTTTGGAAGAATGCATTATTTAAAAAATACTGTTAACTGAGAATGTAATTTATTAAAATTTGGGTTATTAAAATGTGATCTATTTGATTATAGTTTCTAACAGAATACACATTTTAAGGTGTTTTTAGTTCCAAAATATTCTTAGAGCTTTAAAAACAGTGTAAAATTATGAATCTATAGTAATAATGTTTATTTTTCTCTGTAATATATTATTGTTTATATATGTACATATGTGTGTGTTTGTTGGCTTTTTTAACTGCACAAATGGAAATTTTATACTAGTGAATTTCTCATTTTGATGTTTGTTTCTGTATATAAATGCTAAGTCTTTGTAAAATCTTTTTCCAAGGTAGGACATACTTCAGTAGGTTTAGATAAAACAATCTTAAAATGTACTGTTGTTTTTTAGCAATTGAAGGGCACAACTCTTGAATGTGCTGGGTGAACACTCTGACCTGATGGCGCACCACTGGTTTGTTTGGAGATTATACCATAAGACTCAAGCTCCCTTGGGAGTTGCTAGCCTACTCTGAGCTTCCCCAGTGCTGGAATTCTAAGCTGCTTCTCTTTCTTGAACTTTGCACTTGTTCTTAAATACTATAGATTTTAAATTTTAGGGATGAGTCACAGTTCTTTTTAAGTGAATTAAAGTGAGACTAAATCATAAAATAAAGATAACACTGCTTAGAATTATTTATTGTTGTTCTACACAATTGCTGCTTTCTGATATAAACAGTATGAAAGAATTTAGTTTTTAGTATTTGTTTGTAATTTTAAGTCTTATGACTAAAATTATTGCCAGGATTATACTTGACTTTTCAAGAGTGGTAATGTATTAATCTTAACCAACTGACTTTGGAGCTGTAAAGGCACTTAAAATCTATTTTAATGGACTGATTTGTCTCCTGAATAAATCCTGTGTATTTTTTTATTCTTTAAAAACAAATTACACCAAAGGCAAAGGGACTAGCCGATGTTCTGTGGGAAAGACATATGTAGTGCATTACAGTACTTCAAGCAGTAGTGTGTGTGTCTGTGTATGTAAGTCAGAGGGTACTGGTGATCAAACTTCAGGGCATTGTGCTTGGCAGCAGGCACCCCCGACCATCTCCCAGCCTTAGGATACGCCTTAAATTATTTCTTGATTCAGTATCTTTCTGTATAGCCATAGCTGCCCCTGTGCTTGGTGTATTTCTTGTGGCTTTCATGTAGCATTCCCCCTCATTCTCTTTACTATTTTCTTTGACACTTGACTTCTGTTATCCCATGAGCACGCACCCAGTCTTTTTGTTGTTTTCTAAAATCAGCTATGTAACAGTTATATTACATAGTTCTGTTTCTTACCAAAAAGTTAGCAAAAGAAATTTGAATCTCACATTCACTTTTGGTTCTTGTGGTTTTGCATCCTATCAGAATATTGCACTATGTACTTATTGGGAGGACATCTGTCTATATAACCCATGCTGGTCTGCAACTCCATATATTCCAACTTCAGCTTCGAGATTGCTGTTTACAGATGTGGATCTCCATGCCTGACTTGCACTGTCTTTGCCAACATTATGTAATGGCCCCACCCTAGGCTAACTAAAAACCCCTCTTAGGGTCTAGTTTGATCTTAATCTTGGCAGTAGAGTCCTTAATTGAGCAAGAAGCTTTGCTTTCCTCTGCTGTACTATTTTTTATTTTGTTTTGTAGTTTTTGGTAATGTACAAAATACTATGTGGCAAGCTTTTAAAAAGTGGCAGGAAGTAGGATGGAAAAAGTTTTAATTGACCAAACTCCTTATTTTGTTCACATTTTAGCATGTCTCAAAGTTCTTTGCCTTTTTTAAAAAATTATTTCTTGATTCAGTATCTTTCTGTATAGCCATAGCTGCCCCAGTGCTTGGCGTATTGCTCTGTCCTGCTTCTGTTCCCTGAGTGCTGGGATTATAGGCTTATACTACCATATCTTGCCATATCTGTCCATTCTAGTTTATAAATTCTGAAATAACAGTAATTAAATCATGTTTTAAGAAAAGAGAGGGAGTGTGTATGTTGCATATTTGAGTATAAGCCCTTTTGTGGTGTTAAGCTGAAAGCACATGCAGACTAGAAACATCAAACTTTTTGTTTCCTTGTGCTGTTAGTTGTAGTTCTAAAGCCATTCTCCAAATCATTACCAAATGAACCATAATTGTATTCAACAACTATTGAATACTAAACTGTGTGTCTTTACTCTTACAATGTCCAATCAGTTACAATCAGGTCTACTGTCTTACTCTGTTTAGACTGAGCTTTATTGTTCTTTCTTTGTTTTCTTTGAGGTAGGATCTCACTATATAGCCCTGTCTGGAGTGCACTTGTGTAGACCAGGCAGGCCTCCAGCTTGTAGAGAGTGCTGTCTGCATCTGCCTTTCCAGTGCAGAATGAAAGTGCTACCACTTGAGGCTGAAGTTGGTTTGTAGAAATGAGGTATTTTATGTAAAAAGACTTTTATAAGTCATAACAATAAGGTGTTACTATATATAACTTCATGTGCATAAGTGCTCAAGTATGTTTACCAAAAGACAGCCGATAGTCTTTTATTTCCTGTCCCTGTAAATTCTCATTCTTCTGCTCTATCTCTTCAAGTATTTTCACAATCCTATAATTAGAATTATTTTTCTTTTCTTTTTTGGTTTTTTGAGACAGGGTTTCTCTGCGGCTTTGGAGCCTGTCCTGGAACTAGCTCTTGTAGACCAGGCTGGTCTCGAACTCACAGAGATCTGTCTGCCTCTGCCTCCCGAGTGCTGGGATTAAAGGTGTGCGCCACCACCGCCCGGCTAGAATTATTTTTCAAAAGTGCCCATGGCTTGTATAGCGTGTTAAGAGATGAACCCAACCTTTTAGAAGTGTGAAGTTGCCTTGTGAAGTTCCAGTCCCTCTCTGGTTGTAAAACTAACATACTTTCTTGGGATCTAATAATAACATTATATTTAATACATGGCATTAGGGTTGAGTTACTGTATTTGTTTTTCTCTTCTTTTTGCTTTCTTCTTTTCTTCACTTTTTGGATGGTAAGTAGGTGATAAGGCTGGCCTCAAACTTGGAGCAATATAACCTTCCTTTTTCAGCTTCTTGAAAGCTGAGTTTAGATTTGATTTTTAATAGAAAGCTGGTTATAACATTCTTTTCACTTACCATTATTGTTCCCTTTTTTCTATCCTACAGCCCTGTAATCTGCATTATATTTTTATAAGTTTCCTTGAGAAAGTTAATGCTCATATGAACAATTTGGAAAATTATTCTCTGTAACCAGTGCAATCTCTGCTGAATATAGTATTCACAGTCTCCGCTGGTTTTGATAGCTGCTTGGTTCTATGTGACTCTTCACAATTTTCAGTTTTCTAATGTTTTATAATTTGAACTCTCTTTTGTTCTTAATTCTACTTGTAGATAGCTTAATAGTAACAGTGCATTGTTAGACTACTGGATGAGCTTAGTGTGTTTGGTAGTACAGTGCAATGTTTATTGATGAATTACTTCATGCATACAAAAGTATAATGGAAGAGAAAAATAGTGTTTAGTAGTTGTTGCACAGAATACTTTACACAACTGAGGAAAAAAAGGTTTGTCCTCATGCTTACAGTTCAGTCCAAGTAATTACAGAGTGATGACACCTCTAGGCAAAACACAGCACAGCAGGCGAGTGTATACCTGTCAGTGGCAGCTAACCTTTTCTCGGTGCTTTATGTGAGTTCTTTTTCTTCAAAGCTGGGATCTAAAGGATGATTTGTAACTGAACTTTCATAAATACAACTTTTTCAGTTATAAGGTCTAAGAGATAATTGGATAATTTTTCCTTGTTAAAATGTATACATGTAATGATCTTTCTTCAGTTCCTTTTAAAATTGCATATAATCTATCTTGCAGTGTCCTATGATAATACACTTATTAAAATTCATTATGTAACTATCAAGCTTTTATTATATAAATTCTTCGTAGCAGCCAAGTGGTTTCCTAATTATCCCTGCGTTGATATCCATTCTTGGTCTAGAATGCTCTTCATTTGGTTCATCCATGTTATATAAAATGTAAATGCTTTGAAGTGAGATGCAATTTTGGCATCAAAGCTAACCTAAATTGTGATGAATAATACCTAATCATGAGAAAATTCTTATTTATGAAAAAATTTAACACTATTTTTGTCTTAGAGTGTTACTTTTTATGGTACTTTATGACAGTTATGTAATGTTCATAGGGCCCCTTAAATTTCTTAAGAGAAATTTAAGATGTGCAGTAAGGAAATATACTTAGGGAAAGGCCAGTGAATGTAGTGAGAGGACTACATTCCGCTATATTTTGCCTATATTTTTCCTCAAGTAAATAAGGTGTAGAGCATCTCAGTTGAAGATGCAATGAGAGCAGCCTACAGATCAGTGGCTCACTTACAGTGCAAAGGGAAGGCCTTCTGACAAGGGTAGAAGCAGCCAGCCATTTTTGAAAAGATTGGAAGGGTGGAGTAAAGCTGTATTAGTTGGGCCCTGATTGTGGAGAGTACAGTATGTTTTAAAGATAGTAAGGAAACCAAGGCAGGAAGAACGTACAAATAGGGAGAAAATGGATAATTCATGACATGAGTGGAGGGAAGCAGTTGGAAAGGTTTGCCTTCTAAGTAAACTGAGGTACAAGCAGAGGGTTCAAAATAGATAAGTTCCTTGCTGTGTGAGATTTATATTTCTTCAAATGAATCTCGCTTCTGGACAGAGAAAGTCTTGAGACTCTCAGGGTTTGAGGTACACAGAAATAACTTTTAGAACAGGTGGCATGCAAGATGGTGGCAGGCAGGACAGGAATGCTGGCAGTGGAAGTGCAGAGGGTGCATTGACCAGCAACAAGATGAGATAAATTCTGGGGTTGCTGATTTGGATGGGAGGACTAAAAGAAAGTAGATCAGAATGGCAGAGAATACTTTTTGACCAGAGTTCTAGATGCCATTCTAAAAATGAAAGACTAGCAAATAAAACCAGCTATGTTTTACATAGATGTGATACATGTTAGAGGTTGTCTTAGTTACTTTTCTATTACCATGAGATGTGCAGTCAAGGGGCCCTATTAACCTCCAAGACACCACGATGATGGCCACTTATAGAAGAAAAGGTTTATTTAGGACTGATAGTCTCAGTGGGTTAAATAGAACCCATAAGCATCATGGCAGGGATCATGACAGCAGAAAGGCAGGCGTGTCATTGAGGGCAGGAGCTGAGAGCTCACATCTTAATCCACAAACTGAGTCAGAGGGCATACTGAGAATGGTGCAGATCTTTTGAAACTTCAAAGCTTGCCCTTGGTGATACACCTCTTCCAACAAGGTCACATTTTCTAATCCTTCCCAGACACTTTCACCAACAGGGTACCAAGTGCTCGAACATAGTCCCTGGTCTTGTGGAAGCTTTTCTCATTCAAACCTCCACAGAGATTTTGTTTAACAAGATGGATGTATTAAGGAAATTTAAAAAAGAAAAAGTCACACTTCCTTGGAGATGTTAGAAAAAGAACTAGAAACTGAATGTAGAAAATAACTGTTTCCAAGATGGCATTTCAAGCCTTCACTGTAAATAGTGTTTAGGATTTGGGCTTCAGCTCTTAAGAAACTCAAGAGCTTGAGATGTCCATGGAAGCACTTGTAAAATAGAGAAAAATCATTAGGGAGGTTTGCTACCACCAGAATAACAGAACTGTCTTGAGTAAATTGAGAACAGATAATGGACTTTTGGCAACATAGAGGTTAATAGGACCCCTTGACAAATGCAGGGGAGATGGCACAGACACAGATGCCATGGAAAGTGGGGTAGTGGGCGGGAGTTATCGGCTGCTGTGTGCCAAAAGGACTATGTCCTTGTTAACTGAGTGTGGTTAGGGAATTGGTGACAGAGAAAAAACTTAAGAATTATCCAGGACTATAAAACACAAAGTGGCTGATGATGGATTTCTGTCCTTCAGACACGTGGCTCTTTAGTTTGAATTAGAAGTAGAATTAATTTGTCCTTTATGTTTTTTAACTTTTTTCTCCTCCAAACTTTATCAACTGTTTCTTCAGTGTGGATTGGTGGTCATGCTCTTTATTTTGGTTATTTAAATTGCTGATTGCATTTTTGTTAGTACTGGGATTCTTACTAGTTTGATGATCTAGAAACATGGTAAGTACAATATATCTTGTTTTAAGATTTTGTCATTTAATTGGTAAAATAATTATATGTATTCTTAAATGGTCTGATTCAAAATAGGTTCTTTGTTATTTTGACATTTGTTGTGTTTTTCTTTAAATTATTGCCTTGGTGAAATAAAAACATTCTTGCTCTTTAGTGTCCTTGTCAGATTAGCTGAGAATGCTGAATGTGGTTATTTGGAAGGGAGATGCCTAGGTGCCTTAATCTTATTTTAACTGTTTGAATGAGACACCATTTCTTGCATATTAGGCACCTTAGTCATTTTAATTTGCAAATTTAGGACAATTTGCTTTAATAAACCTCTTAACTATTCAAATTAGCTCCTTGGGTATAATTGCTGTAAGATGTCATTCCTATAAATAAAAATCATCCAAGATGAATGCTTTCATTCTGTATGTATTTTAGTCTACTGGTTTTGGTGTTTATACCAGTGAATAGAACTCTCTTTAAGGTTGTCCTTTCAACCTTTTTGGTTTAGACATACTTGTTAGATTAATATACATAAATAGCTTTCTTCTAGTGTTAATTCTTAGACTGTGACTGACTCTTATTTTTATTTTTGTAATGTAGTTACAGTTCATGAGTCAGTACTAGTGTTATATAAACCTTGATTTGATTTTTTTTATTAAACTTTATTGTACTGATATTTCTCCTGAGATATTTAATTTAAATTATACCTGCAAACATTTAAGTTAAAGCCACTTTAGGTGATATGTTTATTTTCCCAAACTTGAAGCAATTTGTCCTAATTTTTCATACATTTGCATTTGTTTTTGCTGTTCTAAAATTCCTTAGTTGCTGGCTTTGATCTTTTATGTTGCTGAGTTTTATACATCTATTTTCTCACCTGCCATATCCTAGGGGGCTTGGAGTAACCATAATACAGTGAGCCCACCTTCCTGGTCCCCAGACATTTCAGAAGGCCGGGAAATTTTTAAACCCAGGCAGCTTTCTGGCAGTGCCATTTGGAGCATCAAAGTGGTAAATAAAACTTGCATTTACATTCATGTATCATTTCTTTGTGGTTTGTTTTGTTCTATTGGATGTTAAGAACTAAACCTTTCTTTTCTAGATTCAACTTCCAGAGCCACTTTTTAAATCTGAAAACTTGGCTTATGTTTCACTTAAAGATCTAGATGAGGAGGAAGTTAAACTGGAATATTATAAGGATACATTTTTAATGCCCCTTTTTCTGACTAATTTTCTTTTATTGTTGTTGTTATAAGTATTTCTTTGAAGGAAAAATTCTTGTCACAGACCAAAATGTAATTAGGAACTTGCTCATTTATAATATCACAAAACTTAGTTGATTACCTAGAAAGAGAGGAAATAAACTAAAGTGTCAGGAAGTTTCATTTTGTGTGCTTACCTCAAAGTCACAGAGAGTTCCCGTGTCATAGGTTGACGATGCTTTCTCAGTTCTTTACGTTAAGTAGTCAGATACAGTTTGAAGCAGAAAAAGTTCAAAAAGCATCCATCTCGATTATTAAAGTACTTTATTGACTAAAGAAGGTAATTTTTCCTTATCCTCTTCATTTGGTATGTTTCTAAAATAGAGCTACTTAAGTTAGACTAGTGAAAGATTTCAGAAGACTTTCAGTATATATTGTCTTAGTTTCTTTTACAATTGTAAGTGCACATTTATGCTCATCCAGATAATTGTAATCACCCAAGATAATGTGACATAATTTTAGCTTATTCATTTTAATTAATTGATTGGTTGATTAGAGATTAGTCTCATTATGTAGCCCAGGCTGGTCTTGAACTCCATTCAAATTCTGCCTGGGACTCTCAAGTGTTAGGATTACAGCCAGGTGCCACCATATCCAGGTTTAAATTTATAAGAGTGTAAAACATGACTCTTGATGATTTTGTAGCAAACGCTGCCAATTTTCACTTACTTTTAATCTGTACCAATGGATGTTAGGAAATATTAAGTGAGGGATTACTGTAGTCCTGATTTTAAATTACTGCTTTAACTTTTCCCCACACTCCTACCTGCCACAAGCCATTCGTTGATTCGTGCTGAAAACAACCTGCCTAGTGCAGTCCTACCTTGTGTCTCTCTTGTTCAGAGCTGAAGACCTCTCAAGGGACCCAAAGAACAGGGTGAGCGAGAACAAGAAAAGACAGGTTGGAGCTGGAAGGTGTTTGTATTTATTAAAAATGAAGGGGAAATCACAAATCTTCTCCCTGTTTGTTCACGCAGTGTTTTATTCTCCCCACATAAATACAGTACTTTGACCCTGAGCTTGTTCTACTCAGTAGGCAGTGATTTCAGTTTAGGAAGCTGATGAAGGGTATCAGGTAAGGATGCGTTATACTTGCCATTTGTTACAAAGAACAAAAGGTTCCCTGACTAACTACACATATAATATTTTTATAAGATGCAGTTTTTTCTCAGTCAGTAATATATAATACTGAATATAACCAAGGTGGGGTCAGGACTCTAATCTTGGTTGGTATCTATAGCTTAAGATCTCAGAGAATTTAACATATTTTCCTATAGGACTTTTTCTTATGTTAGTAAAACATTAATTTTAAGGTTAGTTATTTTGCCTTTATGTCAATTTTATTAAAATCTTGAAGCAACTTTAAATATTGTGTTCAAATGAGTTAGATATGTTCAGTTTATATGACAACTGTTCAGTAATAAAGGTTCTATTTTCACGGCAGACATAATACCACTTCACACTAGTAAATAGTAACTTTGCTGCTTTGTAATATTTCAGAATAGTGACAAAAAATGAGGGACCATGGGCCACTTGTTAGGTCAGTGACCTTGGAGATGTCACTGATATCTCTTACTCTCAGTATAATTATCTCTAAAGTGGAGATACTCTGTAAATTTGTTGAGAAGAAAAATTGTTCATATCAATGTATACTAAGTGCCCAATAAATGTTCCTGATACACTCATCTCCAAGAGGAAAGTTTTTCTTTGGCATCTGTCTTGTACTGAAGATAGCCTATGCATATAGAAATGTCTGTATTGGGTCTAATTACTCTAGACACCCAGAATAAAGGTGTAGAGAGTCAATTAGTGTCAAGGCTTGCTGATGGGAGGCACACATGAGAACAGAGGCAACACTGGATTCTAAAGTTTTAAGTAGTTTTATTAATAAGTTTTGGCTACATATTTAAAGATGGAAATAATAAGTCTGGTCTATTAATATGTATCATCTAATTGTAAAAGAAAGGTATATATTTCTGTAACATTTGATAAAATGTTTTTTTTCCACTGACACCTGTATTTAAAAATTCTCTTGGGCATTTACTGAATGTTTACTCATTTTTATTTGTTATGTAGGGCCGAGGGTCTGGATTCCCAGGGAAGCGGAGACCTCGTGGTGCCGGGCTGTCAGGACGAGGTGGCAGAGGCAGGTCTAAGCTAAAGAGTGGAATCGGAACTGTTGTATTACCTGGGGTAAGATTTCTGTTCTTATTATTCCAGCAGCAGTTAATGGTGATACTCTCATTTGTAGCAAGTTGTTTTCATCCTCAGAGTTCCAGGAACAGTCTCATCCCTTTTATGTTTCTGCTTGATAATTATGAACTTCATTTTATTTTGGACGTCTGCTCAGGTGGTTTTGTTTTCTGATTTGTCATCCTTTTCTTTTTTTCTTTGACATATTTTTCTGTCAACCTTCTACAAGAGAGAATTTATAATGTATTTTCTTTTTAATTAAAAATATACTATTATTGAATCCTATTTTTAAAGATGTATTATTTCATTTCATGTGTATGGGTATTTTTCTGCATGCAGGTACACCATATGTATGCCTGTGTGTGCCCTAAGAATTCAGAAGAAGAAATCAGATCTCCTGGAACTGGAGTTATACATGGTTGTGAGCCATTTGGCATGGTTGCTGGGAATTGAATTCAGGTCCTCTGCAAGAATAATATGTACTCTCAACTACTTAGCATTGTCTCCAGCCCCCATTTGTTAGTTTGGCATTTAAAGTTATTTTTTTATTACAGTTGCTGTATTATAATAAGACCTATAGCGAAAACCTAGAAATGTTGTAGATTAATACAGATTCGAATGATATTCAAGATTGCATTAGTATTTTAGATTGATAAATGCTTATTGATGAGCACATTTTGAGGTTTCCCGTTGATGTGCATTGAAAAATTAGTTGAGCTGTGCAGTGATGGCTCACCTATAATCCGAGGGATAGGCAGGAGGATCTCTTGAGTTCTAGGCCAGCCTGGTCTTCTACAAAGCAAGCCAGGGATACACAGACAAACCTTGTCTTGAAAAAAAAAAAAACCAACAAAACAAAACAATAAAAGAAGGAAGGAAGATAGAAAGAATTTGAGTTGGGTGTGCTGGTGTACTCTAGACCCAACATTCAGGAGACAGAGGCAGGCAGATCTTTTTGAGTTTATGGCCAGCCTCATATACGTAGAATTCCGGGGTGGGAGGGGGGCAGGGATGAAAGAGATGAAAACTGATTTATTTCTGGGCATAGTGGCTCAAATGTTTAATCATAGTTCTTGCGCAGGCAGGTGGGTCTCAGTGAATTTGAAGCTTAGTTGATATACAGAGTGAGTTCCAGGCTAGCAGGAGCTACATAGTGGGACCGTGTCTCAAAACAATCAAATGCAAGCCAAAACAGATTTATGAGTTGGTATGAGGGTGCAGATATTTGACACAAACAATTTAATAAGCTTTGGTGTGTATAAACCTTGAAAACCATAGAATAATCAAGGCAGTGAAGACATTCATCTCTTAAAGTTTTTCCAGGATCCTCTGAAGTCCATGTGGTTCCCCATCACCTCTAACCTTTCTCCTTAAGTGTGACTGATCTTAGTTTCTTGTGGCTCTTGCCATTAATCTTAGCACTTGGGAGCCTGATGCAGGGTTGGTGCCAGTTTACATAGCTTAACTGTAGAGTTTTGATTTGTCCTTTGGTCATATCTCCAGGTTAAATATTTAGGTTAATTAATGGTTTCCCTTATATGACTTTAAATTGCTGTTGTTTGTGTCTTGATCATAACATTCACATTGGTACTATCAATTAAAACTGATTTTACATGTGTTTAAATTTAAAATATTGCATTAGTATATTTTTTAGCTAAAATTTCAGCCATTCCCCAATAAAATTATTTTATTATTTATGTTTTGACCTTGAGTGTAACATTTCAATGTAGGTTCTAACCTTTTTAAGGAAAAAGGATCATATTTTATTATTTTAGTGTTGACTTCCTGGTTTCCTGTTACTGTATCTAATTCAGAGCTTTTGTTGGGGCAGGGTGTCTACTAAGAATCCAATTGGTGCCTAGTTTGTTTGGGGAAATATAATCAAGTTCAGAAATGAGGCAACCATGGTTGGTTATTGTTCTGCTAATACTGACATTTTGATAAGCTAATCATAATATTCTAAGTGGTGCCATTTAGTAGAGATGAATAGGAACCACATATGCATTTTAAAATTTCCTGGGAGTCACATTTAAAAAGTTATAGTGAACTAACAAAGTTAATTTTAATGTGTTTTATGACTCCTATATTTATATTATTACCATTTCCCCATGTAAAGTATATAAGCTTGATAGCAAGCTATTTTTATATTCTGAGTTTGGTACTGACTCTTTAATGACTGCTGTGTGTATTATAGTATATCCTATTTTCATCTAATCACACTGCAGTTCTCAATGTGAATGTTCTAAAAGTGATATATACATACTTATATATGCTATAATTTTATAGTTTCTTGAGTAGAATTTCTGGATAATTAAGTATTACTAAAGAAGGCTTTGGGGTTTTCATTTATCCTCCTCTGTGGCGCTCGTATATCTAAAGTAAGCACTTAGTGAATTGAAAAAAAAAATCATGACTTAATTTGAGAGACAAGGTCTTCCTATATATCCAGGCTAGCCTCAAAATTACTATCCTCCTGCCTCAGCTTCCTGAGTGCTGTGATTATTATTTTACACCACCACGCCTATGTTTGATGTTTTTGCTTTTTGTAGGTGTCTGCTGCAGATATTTCATCAAGTAAAGATGAAGAAGAAAACTCTATGCACAATACGGTTGTATTGTTTTCTAGTAGCGACAAGTTCACTTTGCATCAGGTTTGAACTTAATCTTCTGTTTTCTAATTCTTCCCTATTTTAATCTGTCCCATCTGCCTAAATATCATCCAGATAGGCTGTAGTACTATGATAATTAAGAATGTATTTTTTTAATCTATATTAAAATCTATATTCTTAACTTTATCTGCAATTTAAAATAGTTTTACATGTTAATTTTCAGGATATGTGTGTAGTTTGTGGAAGTTTTGGCCAAGGAGCAGAAGGAAGATTACTTGCCTGTTCACAGTGTGGTCAGTGTTACCATCCGTATTGTGTCAGTATTAAGGTAATGTGCTTAATTTAATGAGTTAACAAAAACGTTTCTAATAAAGAATTCCATTTGCTTGTTTGTTTGTTTGTTTGTGCATGCACACATGTATGAGTGCACATGCCACAAGTGTGAATCTGGAAGTTCATCTCCAGTGTGGGTCCTGGGGATCAGCTCAGATTATCAAGCTTGTTCTTCAAGCTGTCTCACTATGCCCAGTATGTATTTTTATTTTGTTTGAGCACTAATACTGTTCTCTTAGTTCTTAAAAATTAATTGTATATCTTTTATACATGATTTATACAATATTGAAATCAAGTATTTGTCGTTACTATGCATATGTGGCGATATTTTAGTACCTTAAATACTGTTTTTTAAGTGTTTGTAACCTCAATAAATTATCTCCCAAAAACTTTGTGGTCTTGCATTGTGCAAGTTATCCTTCTGCTATCATAATAGTGTAGGTATTTATTCTTAAAACAGTTTATCTTACGACTAACTAAGGCATTAATTCAGAACTAGTACCTTACATTTATAAGTTTGTATTCCTGTCCATGTTTCTCCCATGTTCAGATTTCTCAGCCCATCCCACCACCACTACTCTCCCCCGACCCCCCCGCGCTGCCCCCTTTGGTTTTTCGAGAAAAAGTTTTCTCTGTGTAACAGTCCTGGCTCTCCTGGAACTCACTTTGTAGACTAGGTTGGCCTTGAACTCACTAAGATCCGCCTGCCTCTGCCTCCCAAGTACTAGAATTAAAGGTGTGTACTACCACCGCCTGGCTCATTTTCTCCTTCTGTTTTTTTTTTTTTTTTAAAGCAAATATTATTTAATGCAATTCTGTTATAACCAAGCATTTTTGACACTAAGAACATTGGATGTGGCAACCATGTACTTGGTTTTTAAGTTACCTAAATATGGGCATGTTACAGTAACTGAATGAAGTGATTTCTTTATACAGACTGATTTGAAATAAAACTTTGAGTAAAGTAACAGGTGCTCAATGCAAGTATCAGTTTCCAGCTGTGGATGTAGGTTCCCCCAGAGTACTATAAATCATTTTCTGATTCTGCTGTAGCACATAGGATAAGCATGAACCTTAACTTCTTGGTTATTAATCATTCTGAACTTAATGTGATCTCTACCACTTCCTTTTGCCTTCCACCACCACTGTGTGATGCCATTATTTATCCAAAATGTTGATATGGTAAACAAAGTATCATGTGTTCCCAGGAGATGCTTAATGTTATACTAACATTTTTTTTCTTTGCTAAAGTAACACTTGCTTTTGTGCATTTAGGATTCAAAGTGAAATACTGTAATTTTTATAAAATGGAAAACTAGTATAGTTAGCATATACAGTCATTTCTAATTTATTGCTCATTGTACCTTGCCTTTCTTCATGTTGTAAATTATGCATGATTTGTCTTTGCAATACTATTTGAATGTGATTCCTTTCCAGATGTGATTGTAAAGTCTTGTGAGCCCAGTGATATCTTAATATGGCCATTTCCCTTGTCTGCCATTGTCAGCAGTTTTAGGAGGGAAGTTAAGATTTACAGGCATCCTCCTGAACTTTTCTGAATTTTTTTAACCTATCCAGTAATTTCCATTTTCAACTAAATTAATTGAAGCTTATATGTTTATACACATATACACACACCAACCTGTTATTGGCTAATTACCAGTAGTTAGAGTTTAAATTCATGCTTTTCTACCTGCTTGTGACTTCTTCTGTTACTATTGATACTATTTTGGACAGAATAGAATACTACGTCCTCCTATCTGGATAAAAACCAGGTGATGGTGATATGACTCAGTGAAGTGCTTGCTGAGCAAATCTGATGGCATGAGTTTAACCCTGGAAGCCCATATAAGGGTGGAAGGAGAGAACTAACTCCTTAATGGTGTCCTGTCCTCTGACCTCCACAGGTGCACAATACACACACACAAATAGTAATAAGTAAAAACTAAGAAATAAAGGAATATCTAGACGTATTCAAGAGTATGCGCATTTTCAGGTGTATTTCTTACTGTGGCAATCAGTTGTAGATAAACTACAAAACTTTTTAATCTTCCCGAAATAGGTCCAAATAACCTTCATTCTGTAGTTGATATTCCCATATATATGTAGATCTAAAAGCCTTAAGTAATGTTCTTCAAAGTGAGAGTGTGCTTTTGTTTGTGTGGTCTGCATTTATGGAATATTGCCCATTTTAAACATCAAAGCTGGGAATATTTTAAAATACAAGAAAGTATAAGCATTACTTATATTAATATAGTTATGTCACTATGTCATATAATCTCTAAAATACTGTTCAACTGTGAATAAGTTAAGATGCAGCCAACAAAATAGCCCTTAGCAGCATCAGTAGTATGAAAACAAATGGTTCTGACTTCAGGAGCATATGGTAATTGCTGCACTAGCACTACTGTCCCATCCCCTTCCTGAGTAGTACCACTAGTACTTCTAACCTGCTCCTCTTCTGTATATATACTCAAGCACAGTAATAATGTATGTACTATACTAGTCAAGCAAATGATTTCTAAGTTAAATAAATAAATCATGATTTTTCTTTTTTACAGATCAGTAAAGTGGTTCTTAGCAAAGGTTGGAGATGTCTTGAGTGCACAGTGTGTGAGGCCTGTGGGAAGGCGACTGACCCAGGAAGACTCTTACTGTGTGATGACTGTGACATAAGCTATCATACCTACTGCCTAGACCCTCCATTGCAGACAGTTCCCAAAGGAGGCTGGAAATGCAAATGGTACCCTAGGATTCATGTTACGTTGTCAGTGTCTTTCTAGTTCTGAGCTTCTGCTTATCATGTTGGTCTTATAAATTAGTTGTGTATGCTTAATCATACACATTTGGCATGATACATATTACTGATCAGAAAAATTTCCACATTTGTAAAATTATTTCCTCTCATTCTGTGCACTTTTAGCTTCCCAAATTGTCATAATTGAATACAGAAATAAACTTGAGACTTTTGTGGGGATTTGGATTTCAGGTGTGTTTGGTGCAGACACTGTGGAGCAACATCTGCAGGTCTGAGATGTGAGTGGCAAAACAATTACACACAGTGTGCTCCTTGTGCCAGCTTGTCCTCCTGCCCCGTCTGCTATCGGAATTACAAAGAAGAAGACCTCATTCTGCAGTGTAGACAATGTGATAGGTACTGTGCCTTTTTATCCACTTTGCCATCTTTTTAAGCCTTTGTCTCAAGGAAGTGAAAGGAACTTAGAAAATTATTTTCCTTGATAAATTTAGGGAACAAAACTTTGCTTTCTAGATTTTTAGTCTATTAGAAACTTCCAGACTACTTTCTTATTTTAAAAATTTCAAATTTAGACACTTAGGGTTTTCAGTTGGAGACTTCTTGATGGTTTATCAGTTTCTTGAAATTAGATACATAATTAGTGCTTACATTTATGCATTTTCTTATGGTGAATCTATGAATATTCTGGTAGATTCTAAAAATGGTATCATTTTCTCTGTCTTTCTCTCTGTCTCTCTCCCTCCCTCTCTTCCTCTCTCTCTCAACATTTTCCCCTAAAACTCTAGGTTTCATACCTAGATATTAGATACAACCTTTGATCTTCCTAGCTAGTATGTTCACCTTCAAAATGTAGACTACTTCCTTTGTTTCAGTACTGTTAGCAATTGAGCACTGTATGCATTAGTTTTAATTGATCAGTGGTACAGTATTCCTTTTAGATAAGTTGTATAGTTTTTGTGGACTTTACGACAAACTGTTCTAAAGCAAGTATCTTTTCCTAGTTAGATGCAGCAGGTGACACATAGACATGCATACACTTAGTTTTATTTGTACTCTTGTGAATTCCTGCTTGACCTGGCTAGCTTCATTGACAACTTTGTCCTTCAGCATTTGATCATAAATGGTAATTGTCCTTCTAACAGTGTTCATCTGCTTCTTCTTTAGTATTTATATTCTCATTTATTCCTTTTTTTGACTTCTCAGCACAAGGGAGGGTATTATTGGTTAATAGGGATAGTTGGGGGAAAAGATTTAGACATTTGAGTCTTGAGACTTTAAGTTTGAGGACTGTCAACCCCTGTTGTGATTTTTATAAAGAATACAGTGTCTAGTATATTCCACTTATTTTAAATGTATAAATGTGGTCTTTTTAGGTGGATGCATGCAGTTTGTCAAAACTTAAACACTGAGGAGGAAGTGGAAAATGTAGCAGACATTGGTTTTGATTGTAGCATGTGCAGACCCTATATGCCTGCATCAAATGGTAAGAAAATAACATAAACTATTAGTTTGTGTTGCCCCGTGTCTCCTTGATTTGTGAAATAGAAGTTACTTTATGCTATAATACTCTTCCTATCTCAACTTTATTAAAACAGTCTGTATAAAGACAAAATGACGCATATACATTCTAGATATAAAATACAAAGTTTTACTTTCAAGGTTCAACCTCTTGGAGTTACCTTATTCAGAAGTTCCCCATTCATATTCTGCTGGTTTTCTTCTTTATGCCACTTGTTCTGTTTTGTTCTTGTTTTGTACCAGCACCAGTAATCCTAGCATTTGGGTAGGCTGAGGCAGCAAGATACTGAAGCTGACCTTTCCTGTATTACATGTGCATATCAGGCCAAGCTTGGCTATAAAGTGAGACCTTGTTTCAAAAAAAAAAAAAAAAAAATTAGTGAAACAATCCCTTTGAAAACCAAAAGCTCCTTTTGGGGTGGGATGGAACACATGGATATAGTACTTGACTGCCTGTATAAGGCAGCTATACACACACACACACAGAGAGAATCCTATAATATTCAGACATTTGTTGAATGATACATGTACAGACATAGAAATCTTAATTCTGTATGTCTTTTTTTTTTTTGTCTCAGACATTTCCTGAGTTGTTGTTTTTCTTTTCAGTGCCTTCCTCAGACTGCTGTGACTCTTCACTTGTGGCACAAATTGTCACAAAAGTAAAAGAGCTAGGTAAAATTTGAAAAGTTTTCTTTTAGTAAAAACATATACTTCTTAAACAACTGGCTTGATTCGTTTATGAAATTAAGTGAATTTTCTGGAATTTCTAGAATTAATGTATAAAATGTTTATACTGGCTCATTTTGCTGAAGTAGTATTCCTTATAAATTTCAGAAAAATAATGAGAATAATAGCTCTTTGGATTAACTATTAGCATCCTGCCTGCCTTACTTCAGTTGGATACTGGACTTGCTTAGTTGTCAGCAGAAAAAGAAAGCCTACTTAAGTAATCATTCAGTTAGCATTAATCATTATTTTATAATTCTCTGATAACAGAGTGGTAACATGGCATTTTTATGAGAGACTCTTTTAACTGATATTGACAATATTTCTGATACAAAAACTTTTGGATTGTATTGGAATTGCTTTAATAAACATTAAATATTTGAATCTACAGAAATGTTATCTTATTAATATTTTAACTAGCATAGGAAACAGCGGCTTCATTATGGCATTCTCACCCATGTATATTATTTTACTCGAGGGTGCAGGATCTTTCCAGTATTTCTACCTTTCTGTGTAAGTGATAATATTGGTACTAGCTTTCCAGATGGACTTCTGGAGTACTTTTGTTTCTCTTACATAAATTGATTCTTACATTTTGATCATCACAAGGAAAAAGCTTATTATTGAGCAATGGTGGCAGCACCAGTAGCTTCAGTGTCTTTCCTTCTTGATACATGAAAGCTGAAATGCTTTTAGGAAAATCTTTTTTTTTTTAGAATTTAATAAATTAATTAATTTTTTGTGGTCAACGTACATCCATTCTGCAGTAGTCCTAAAAGGTTTTCAGTGTTAATTAACAACATCAGTTCATGCATTTTGTAGATATTTGCTGGATGCATGTGTAGTTGTATTTTCTTGCCATGTAGATGTTGGAATATTAGTCAACTTACCTGTCAATTTCAGATGAACTCTTAAATTTGTATTTTTGTAATCTTAGATCCACCTAAGACGTATACCCAGGATGGTGTATGTTTGACTGAATCGGGGATGACTCAATTACAGAGCCTCACTGTTACAGTTCCAAGAAGAAAACGGACAAAACCAAAATTGAAATTGAAGATTATAAATCAGAATAGTGTGGCTGTCCTTCAGACCCCTCCAGACATCCAATCAGAGCATTCAAGAGATGGTGAAATGGATGATAGTCGAGGTAATAACTCTTTGGTCTTCCTTGGGACACATGTGCAAGAATTTGTGTATAATGTTGCTGGAGAGATGGCTCAAAGGTTAAGAGCACTGGCTGCTCTTCCAGAGGTTCTGAGTTCAATCCCCAGCAACCACATGGTGTCTCACAACCATCTGTAATGAGATCTGGTACCCTAGTCTGGCCTGTAGGCAGAATAATATGCATAATAAATCTTTCAAAAAAACAATTAGTGTATAAAAGAACTTCTGAAAGATACATATTTATAAACAGTGTTAGTCACATTGTTTGAGGTACCTCTTGATGAGACACTTCTCCCTTTTGAGTGATGTCCTGAGACTTGCATTTGCTTATTTTCTTGTTTTGAAATATTTTTGTAATCAAGATCTCTAAGATCATTGTGTTTGTGAAACTTGTAAGTGTGGACATTCAGAGTGATTCATTTCAGTTTGCTGGACTGTCATCCTAAGCCCTCCTCTAAGTTTTGTAAATTGGTGATTCATAAACGTTTTCTTTATCAGAATAAATCTCATAAGGTTTTTCTATCTGAACTTGTGGGGTAACAAAATAGTTTTAGTAACAGCATTAAGTATAGTGCAGAGTAGCTTTGTTTGTTTTCTTCTCAGAATAATCACTTCTGGTGTCTTTATTTTGGAATGATTATTTTCAACTGACTCAGAAATAAAGCCATAATTATTTTCCCACCATGTTATACCATTCAGTAGTATCTACTAAACATGTATAACAAATGTTGGAAATTACATTAGTGAACAAAATATATAAATCATGGATCTTATATCTTCATGTTAAAGATAAGATTGCTTTAAAAATTGATTGATAGGTATCTTTTTTTAGCTCTTTGTTTCCCCTTTCTTAATTGGTATGTGATACTCCCTGGGAATACAACACTGGGTCATGCATCATGATTCTCACCTCCATCCTGGGGCACAAGATTAGAATGAATGGTTTAGAATGGCTTGGTGGTCTTTTGCTTGGCTTCTTTTTCTTTTCTTTTTCTTTTCTTTTTTTTTTTTTTTTTGGTTAAGGTTTCTGTATTTGTTAGAATTGCCCAGTTTCATCTGTACGTTTACTTTTTCCAGAAGGAGAACTTATGGATTGCGATGGAAAATCAGAATCTAGTCCTGAGCGGGAAGCTGTGGATGATGAAACTAAGGGAGTAGAAGGAACAGATGGCATAAAAAAGAGGAAGAGAAAACCTTACAGACCAGGTAGATTATATCATGTGCTCTCGCTTTCTCTTTCTCATCTCTCAGATGTGTATGGGTGTTTTGCTTTCATATATGTAAGTGCATCATTTGAGTACCAGGTGACCACAGAGGCCATTAAGAGGGTGTCAGATATTTTGGAAATGTAGTTAAATAACAGTTGTGAGCCACCATGTGGATGCTGAGAATTGAATCAGGATCCTCCGGAAACTACAGTCAGTGTTCTTAATAATAGCTGAGCCATTTCTCGAGGCCCCAAGCTAGACATAACAATATAACAAAACTTGACTAATTTACTAATACAGTTACAACAGCAGTAATGATGACTTATAACTCAATAACTAATCTATGTGTGGCTTATTACATGGAACTAAAGATATATTCCTTAAATTGAAAAATTTGACTACTTGACAATAAATCATTCCCACAAATATAACCATCTATTATCCATGTTACTTATTTTGTTTTTATTTATGTTGAACTTTTAAAGCAATTCATGTTTTTTCTCTGCTTCACCAGGTCTCTTGTAAGCATTCATTTTCTAATAATTTTTGTTTTAAAACTTCAGTAATTATGCAGGCAGAAAGGTGAACAAAACACCTTGTTGAATTTGTAGTGCAATTAATACATGAGTAATTAAATTCTTCTAAAAGTTTTTAGTTCATTTTTATTTATATATGTGTGTATACTTGTGTGAGTTTATGTGCACCATATGCATTCATGGACACTGGATGGTATCAAATACCCTAAAACTGGAGTGAGAGGGACTTGTGAGATACCGTGTAGATGCTGGGAACCAAACTCAGGTCCTCTGCAAGAGGAGTGAGTATTCTTAACTCTCATCTCTCTTCCCCTCTTATCATCTCTCTTCCCCTAATTTCTTACTTTCCCAGTGTATTTCATGGGTAGAGAAAAAGCTGCCTTGGTTTTTACCTCATGGTAAAAAAGGCTTTGGAATTTCTCATTGGAAGTTGTAGGCTTTTTAAATCTCATTTATTATTGTCTGTTTTTAGTGCAATCTCTGTTGTTTTGGTGGATTATATCTTACTGGTAAGAGCACTCTATATTCCTTTTAGTTGTAGGTAAGAACTTTCCATTTGTGTTCTCCAAGACCTTCAGTGACACCTTCGTTGTGAATGAACCACATCTGTCATAGCACGTCTTTTTTTTTCTTTTGGTTTTTTGAGGCAGGGTTTCTCTGTAGCTTTGGAGCCTGTCATGGAACTCACTCTGTAGACCAGGCTGGCCTCAAACTCACAGAGATCCGTTTGTCTCTGCCTCCTGAGTGCTGGGATTAAAGGTGTGTACCACCACTACGCAGCGATTTCATTTCTTTTTAATTATTATGTTTTCAAGTATACTTATACTTTTAGATAGAACTTTCATTTAGAATGTTAATGCTGTTTTATTCTGTCTTTTCTTCTTTCTCTGCCATATATGGGTGACGTCCCTTTATTTGAGGGGTGTTGCAAAGCACTTTACTAGACAAATAGGTCATGACAAAAGCTTATAGGATTTAGTGCCTATTAAACTGTTAAAATTGCTAACCATTTTACCAATTTTATTTTGCTTATACTTATGATATGGGGAGGTGTTATTATACCTATTTTACTAATGCATGTTCTGAAGAGTAAAATAACTTGCCCACTTTTAATTAGTAGACAGAATTCTATAACCTGGCTCCATATTTTGTTTTCCTAGCTATAGAACTTAATGTCTCTGTGACTTCTGGCTTTTTTGACATGGGATAACTAGATAGTACTGCTGAAGTTATAATGATCAATGAGTGTTAGTTTATTCTCATTCATTTTTCATCCTCATCATACATGCTGGTCTGCTGAGCTGTTTTCAGGAGCTGTAACTTAACAATTACGGAAGGGGAAGCAGAGACATCGGTTCTTTATATTCAAGCTCTACCTCCCATTTAGTGTGTACTCTGATCTTATCTAAAAGAGGAAATGCAAGTAGTTCTTTCCATACACTAGCAAGTTGTAATTATTATTTGATGTAAGTGATAATAGTAACTTTGACATTTATTTTTACTTCCAACCTCCTGTACTTTACATAAAAATGAGATTCTTGAGGGGATTGATTAACAGGTAAAGTGCTTGCCATGGAAGCATGAGGACTGACCAGAGTTTGGGTCCTCAGCATCTCTGTAAAAGTTTGGGAGTCAAGAGACGAGGGATCCTGAATTGGCAGCCTCTGGTTTCAAGTGAAATATTCTGCCACAATGTGTAAGGTGGCGAGAGATCAAGGGTAAAATATAGTGATTAGCTTCTGTCCTCCACATGTATATATGTACACATGAATGAACACCCCCCAGACATGTGTGCCCCCACACATATACTCAGGCCTCTATGCCACACACCTATACACATGCAAAAATGAGATCATTAATTTATATTTAACATACAAGTGAATTTAGATAAAAGTTTATCATTAAAGACAAAGCCATTCTTCTTACTTTAGAATTCTAGAGACATTTATCACTTTATGTGATTTCTATCTTATATAGGTATTGGTGGATTTATGGTACGACAAAGAAGTCGAACAGGACAAGGAAAAGCCAAAAGATCTCTGATCAGAAAAGATTCTTCAGGCTCAATATCTGAGCAGTTACCTAGCAGAGACGATGGTATAGTACTGATTTTCTTTGGATTTACTCCTTGGGATTTATACTCTGTTGGAATAGACAGTCACTAAAGCAGTGCTGCCACATATATATAACCTTGTGCTTCTTTTTGGTGGAACAATTAACTTGAATGCTATAGAGTTAAGAAAATGGTTTTATTTTAGGACGTGAGTGGGATGGGGAGGGATAGGGTCTAGTCTTACAGTTCAGGCTGGTGACTATTTCCCTACATAGTTTTTATGGCTTCCTCAACTCATGATATTCCTTCCTTAGTTTTCCAGTGCTGTAATTGTAGGCCTTTTCCCCACTTTCCATTTATTGCTATGGATAGCACCTGCTATGATGATCCATACTCTTCACCTTTTCTTTGGAACTTTAAGACCCTACTACTCCCCCCCCCCAAGAAATGTTTTCTGTGCTAAATAAGAGGAAAAGGATTAACTAACTTAGTTTATCTGATACTTTCTGCCCATTTTAACAAAGGCCTCTCTTTACCTGCTTTAGTGACTTAATATGCAATTTACAGGCTATTTAATTTAAGTGAAGTGACAGGTTTGTATTTTATAAATACATTTTGTCACCGTTGCTTAAGAAAAAGCTAAGTCATTGTTCAAGCCAGACCTTCCTGTAAGTGCTTTACTGGCCAGGCAGTGGCACACATAATTAATCCAGGCAGAGACAGGCAGATCTCCCAAGTTTGAGGCCAGCGTGGTCTGCAGAGTAAGTTCCATGACAGTCAGGGCTACATAGAGGAACCTTGCCATCAAAAAAAAAAAAAAAAAAAGTGATCCGATTTTCACCTTCAAAAGTACTTGTCATCACTAATGATCACAAGCTGTATGTGGAATAGGAAGAAATCTGTGATATTCTCAGCATGTTTTTGTAGTAATTTTTGCTCTGCAAAGCTAGCCTTTTTTTCCCATTTGAAACTTTAATGAATTCTTAAAAATCAGAAATTCCTTTCTATTTCAGGAAGAAGTGTAGTGATTTTTAAGAAGCTTCTTTTTTGACGTAACATGGGCTTAATAATCTCTAAAGAGTTTAGTATGTTTAATAAAACTATTGTATGTTTTGTTTTGATTATCCAGATAATTTTTTAGCTGTTTTTTAGTTCAATATTTCATTTGTTTCTAGTAAAACAAAAGCAAATTCATTTATTAATTTTTTATTTCAAATACTGCTTCTTACTCTTCTGTTATTTCTCTGATGTTTAATTATTTTATAATTTCATATTAGACCCACTTTCAACTGTCTTTTATCTCATGTAATTGATTGATTTGTAATATAAAATGTTGAAGGTATTACTTCATTTGGTAGCACTTTCTGTGTCTCCTGCAGTTTTTAATTGTCTGTATGTGAAAGGCACACATAGTTTATTTATATATTTCTCCTCTAGAAAGTCCTTTTGGGTGGGGAGCTTATTCTCTGTTTAGATTTTTCCTTTAATGGGAAGTAAAGATTCATTTTGACTCAAGCTTTCATCCATGTTATTGGAGAGGTGTGTGAGTGTGGCGGGGAGGTTGTTTAGAATTTTTAAGAGCTGCATTGAAGGTGATTTCTTTCAGAAATCTGCATCTGTTACACTGAGATCCCACTTTCCTAGAGTTACTTATGCTAAAATCCTCAAGCTTAAAGCACCTCTAAAGTTTACTGCAATAAACTTTAGGGCCATGTCCCATTTTCCCATTTGTAAGTTTTATGAAGAGGAATTTTTTTTTAAAGCTTTCCTGACAAATGTCAAATTCTATATGACAAGTACTTGCTTTTGGTACTGTGGGAGGTGGTTTTAATGAGTTGGTGGTTTGGGTTGATGTAGTTGTACTTTTTTTTTTAAACAAACTGTGTCACAGGCAAAAGGGTACTATCCATATCCACTGAATTTTCTTCAGGAGTTTCTTAGTAGCCATTTCCTCATAATTTTGAATATCTGGTGTTTTTATCCTTTGCAATCTATAAATGTACTGTTTAGGAAATCATGTTACTTTGCTTGGGAATGCTAGTTATTTAGAAAGACTAGGAGCCAGGCCTTGTGGCATATACCTTTAATCCCAGTACTTGGGAAAATGAGGCAGGTGGATTTCTATGAGTTCAAGGCCAGCCAGGTCTACGTAGTAAGTTCCAGGTCAGCCAGGGGACCCTTCCTACCCTACTCCCCACCCCCAAAAAAAGAAAGGATAGGAATTGTACTAATACTAAATAGATATGAAATGGAATTTTCAAAGCGTTTAAAATTTAGAAATGTGCTTTAAGATCTTTGTGTGATATAAAAATTATTTGTTTATTCCTATCTATGCATAGGTAAGCTATCAAATTACCATATTTTTCTGGAAAGTAAAGTGCCACATATTTATAAACATGGCTCTTATTTCAGGCTGGAGTGAGCAGTTACCAGATACTCTAGTTGATGAGCCTGTTTCTGTTGCTGAAAGCACTGAAAAAATAAAGAAGAGGTACCGAAAAAGGAAAAATAAGCTTGAAGAAACCTTTCCTGCTTATTTACAAGTAATATTCTGCTTCATATTTTATTGTGTAGTTTGCTAATTTAGGCAATGTATTGAGGTGTTTTTTGTTTTGTTTTTTAATGTTTGTTAACATTCTACTCATTCTGTGTAGTTTTTCCCTTTATTCGGCTTCATCAAAGAATGAATATTTGCTGTTGTGTGTGCTTTGAATATTATAGGTGTGTGTCAACAGGTTTTTTTTTCATGAAGGAATGTGTGTATGTGTGCGCATGCAGCCCTGGGGATCCTAGCAGAGTTTTGTGAACATAGGAGTTTTCCTGTACTGAACTTGTTCCAACCCTATAAAGCTTGTTTTCTCTCTCTCAGTTAAGTTCTCTTAGTTTTACATGTGCTGTTGGCCATAACATAGACACTTTGTGGATGGGAAATACTTCTTTGAAACCATACATATATGTGCACATGCTAAACCTGTCTCCTATTGATATTTTCATATATCAATACAATTTATTTGGTTAATTTAATTGAAAAAGTTCTCACAAAACCATAGCTCTTGTTAATGAGAGACCTAAGTCAAAGAAAACCGAAGAATTATTACAAATTTTTAATACAGGATCTTGCTATAAAGTCTAAACTGGCCTTGAACTCCTGATCTTCCTGAGTCAGCCTCCAAAGTTTTGACATTACAAGGTGATTGCTATCATGCTTGGCTATAACAAACATTTATTGTTGTTGTTGTTGTTATTATTTGCTTTCCAAAATATATCTGTAATTGTGAAGAAAATATTTTTTGGTAAACGTAGACTACAAAAAAAAAAAGAAGTCTTTCTAGTCTTATTATAAACGTTAAAACACAAAAGACTTGAAAGATATATTAGGGAGAATGCCATCTTAGAGGCAGGATAGAATGTAAACATCCTCATCTACTACTACCTAATTCTCGGTTCCTTAGTACATTATTTTATTCTTCCCACTCCTTTATTTCTTCACAGGTAAAAATTAAGTTGGAATACACTATCATTAAGTGTCTACCTTAATTTTAGTACTCAGTACTATTCCTATGATCCAGAACTAGGTTTTAGGTAGATACCTTGCTTAAGGTACATATATTTTTTTAACCTTAATTTTCCACTACAGGGTTTCTCTGTGTAGCCCTGGTTGTTCTGGAATTAGCTCTTTACCAGGCTGATTTCAAACTCAGAGATCCACCTGCTTCTGCCTCCCGAGCGCCAGAATTAAAGGTGTGCTCCACCAGGCCCCTTATATGTTTGTCTTAAAATATATTTTTAATTACAAGGTAACTTGCTCAATTTTCTTCTCTAGTAGTTATATTATTAGCTTTAGCTTTGTGTGTATATACGTGTGTGTAGAAGTCTGGATGTGAATACACATTCACTGTGGGTAGAGGTCAAAGGTCAATCTCAGGTTGTTCCAGAGCTGTCTGCCTTTATTTATTTCTTTATTTTTGGACAGAGTCTTTTATTGTGATTTGGGTTTCATTGAATCAGTTGGAATGGTTGACCAGTAAACCCCAGGTGTAGTCTCAACACTAGATTTACAAGCATATGCCACCAGAATTTTTAACATGAATTTTAAGGGTTGAACTTAGATCTTCCTCCTGAGCTATATTCCCAGCCCCTAGACTACTAACCTCTTAACTGTCTATATGCTGGTTACAGAGCTTATCCTTTAAATCAGAGTCTATGTATCTATTATAGGTGTATATCAACAGTAAGCCTGTGCGTTTGTGTTTAGAAATTTCACATATGATCTCTTCTTCTAAAACTTTCTTTCTTCCTTCCCTTCTCTGCTTCTGCTTTTTCTTCTTCTTATTGTTATTATTATTATTATTATTGTGTGTGGTGCCTTCTATGGTGTTGACATTGATATCAGGTAAAAACTTTTTTCTAAAAAATAAATTTATTTATTTATGTATTATATACATGTGCCCCTGCACACCAGAAGGGTGCACCAGATCTCATTATGGATGGCTGTGAGCCACCATGTGGTTGCTGGGAATTGAACTCAGGACCTCTGGAAGAGCAGTCAGTGCTCTTAACCTCTGAGCCATCTCTCTAGCCCTCCAGGTAACAACTTTTGGGAGTCAGTTCTCTCCTTCCACTGTGGAATCTGTTTGGCAGGCTTACACAACAAATGCTGGAAGAAAGAAATTGAAGAGGATACCAGAAAATGGAAGAATCTCCCATGCTCCTGGATTGGTAGGATCAATATAGTAAAAATGGCAATTCTACCAAAGGCAATCTATAGATTCAATGCAATCCCCATCAAAATTCCAACAGAATTCTTCACAGACCTTGAGAGAACAATAACTAACTTTATATGGAAAAACAAAAAGCCCAGAATAGCCAAAACAATCCTATACGATAAAGGAACTTCCGGAGGCATTACCATCCCTGACTTCAAACTCTACAGAACGACAGTAATGAAAACAGCTTGGTATTGGCATAAAAACAGAGACGTTGACCAATGGAATCGAATCGAAGACCTGGATATTAATCCACAAACCTATGAACACCTCATATTTGACAAAGAAGCTAAAATTATACAATGGAAGAATGAAAGCATCTTTAGCAAATGGTGCTGACATAACTGGATGTCAACCTGCAGGAGAATGAAAATAGACCCTTATCTATCACCATGCACAAAACTCAAGTCCAAATGGATTAAAGACCTCAATATGAATCCGACCACACTGAACTTGATAGAAGAGAAAGTGGGAAGTAGCCTGCAATATATGGGCACAAGAGACCACTTCCTATGTAAAACCCCAGTGGCATAGACAATAAGAGCAACAATGAATAAATGGGACCTCCTGAAACTGAGAAGCTTCGGTAAAGCAAAGGACACAGTCATTAAGACAAAAAGGTATCCTACTGAATGGGAGAAGATCTTCACTAACCCCACATCAGACAAAGGACTGATCTCCAAAATATACAAAGAACTCAAGAAACTAGACATTAAAATTCTAAATTACCCAATTAAAAAATGGGGTAATGAGCTGAACAGAGAATTCTCAACAGAAGAAGTTCAAATGGCCAAAAGATACTTAAGGTCCTATTCAACTTCCTTAGCCATCAGGGAAATGCAAATCAAAACAACTTTGAGATACCATCTTACACCTGTCAGAATGGCTAAAATAAAAAACACTAATCATAGCCTATGCTGGAGAGGATGTGAAGTAAGGGGAACACTCATCCATTGCTGGTGGGAATGCAAACTTGTGCAACCACTTTGGAAATCAGTGTGGCTGTTTCTCAGGAAATTGGGAATCAACCTACCTCAGGATCCAGCAATACCACTCCTGGGAATATACCCAAGAGATGCCCAATCATACTACAAAAGCATTTGTGCAACTATGTTCATAGCAGCATTATTTGTAATAGCCAGAACCTGGAAACAACCTAGGGGCCCCTCAATGGAAGAATGGATAAAGAAAGTGTGGAATATATACCCATTAGAATACTACTCAGCGTTAAAAAACAATTGACATCTTGAATTTTGCATGCAAATGGATGGAAATAGAAAACACTATACTTTGAGATAACCCAAACCCAAAAAGATGATTATGATATGTACTCACTCATTAGTGGACCCTAGCCATAAACAAAGGACATTAAGCTTATAGCTCACAAGCCTAGAGAAGCCAAATAGCAAGGTGAACCCAAACAAAAACATATATAGATCCTCTAGGAAATTTGAAGCAAATAAGATAGCCGGGCAAATGTTGGAAGCACAGGAGTGGGGATAGGGGTGGAGGTGGGGGTGGATGAAAGGGAAAGGGGGGGGAAGGGAGAAGGGAAGGGCTGGGGAGAGCCTGGGGGAGTGGGAGGGTAGAAATGGAGGAAGGATGGATATTGGAGAAGGGAATAAGATATCTACATTAAGGGAGTCATTTTAGGATTGGCAAGAGACTTGGTTCTAGAGGGGATCCCAGGTGTCCACGGGGATGTTCCCAGCTAGGTACTTGGGCAGCAGAGGAGATGGTGCCTGAACTAGCCTTGTCCCATAGTCACATTGATGAATATCTTGATCATCACCATAGAAATTTCATCCGATGGATAGAGATAGAGACACAGACCCACATTCACATCAGAGCAATGGACTGAGCTCCCAAGGACCAGTCGAAGAGCAGAAGGTGGGAGAAGATGAGCAAGGAAGTCAGAACCACGAGGGGCTGGTCCACCAACTGAGACAGTGTGCCTGATCTAATGGGAGCTCACCAAATCCAGCTGGACCAGGACTGAATGAGCATATGATCAAACTGGAATCTCTGAATGTGGCTGCCAATGGTGGCTGACTGAGAAGCCAATGATAATGGCACTGGGACCTATCTCTTCTGCGTTTATTGGCTTTTTGGGAACCTAGTTTATATGGATGCACACCTTCCTAGGCCGGGATGGAGGGGGGGAGGGCCTTGGGCTTCCCACAGGTCAGGGTACCCTGCCCCCTCTTAAGGAAGCAGGGGAGGGAGGATGGGTAGTGGGGGAGAGGGAGGGGATTGGGAGAAGGGGTGGAAGTGTAAATTTTTGAATGAAAAATAAAAGAGTATGAAAAAAATTTAAAAAATGAGTATTTTGTATGTCTAAGTATGTCTATGTATCACATCATTGCCTGATGCCCACAGAGACCAATTGGATTCCCTGAAACTAGAGTTCCATAGAATTATGAGACTCTATATTGATGCTGGGACTATTCAAAAGAGCAAGTACTCTTAACCACTGAGCCATCTCTCCATTTCCAGTGCCATGTTTACTTTCTAATATGAATGAGTGGCATATAAATGAATTGTGTTTCTTATATCTTTAACAACCAGGATAAAAGGCATGCACCCCTACACTTGGACCCTTACCTCTTTTCTTGATACTCTTTTCGGGATGTACTGTGAAGTTGATCTGCTCCTTTACCTATGGATCTGTTTGCTATCTGTAATCCATATTTAGAAACTCCTTTAGCTTAACATCAAAGTATGGAAGCCAGCTATTTGCAAGAGCATTTAAATATGCTCTCTTTCTTGGCCATTCTTTTGTTCCCTTTTTTTCTTTTCTTTTTTCTCTCTCTTTTTTTTTTTTTTTTGGTTGGTGTGTGCTTGTGTTTTTGTGTATGTGCCCAAAAGCGTTGCGTATGTGTTTGTTTAATTGATATTTATATTTTCTTTATTTTTAAAAGACACTTTTAATGTAGACCAGATTGGCCTGTAACTTGTTGTGTAGCCAAGAATGATCTTGAACTGCTTATCTTCTTGCCTCTGTCTCTGTAGTGTTGGAACTACAGGTAAGAGCCAACATGTCTGGTTTTAAAGGAACCTCTAAAAATACTGAATATTAATCTGTTGAGATGGTTCTTGCTTCTAAGCCTGATGCCCTGAGTTTGATCCCTAGAACCATAGTGAGGAAGGAGAAAACTGACCCCTACAAGTTGTCTTGTAGATTCACACATGCCACGGTGCATGTGTATTATCATGTGTCTGTAAAGAGCTCTTGTCCTAGGTCTGTACTCTGGTTGTGGTTCATTCTTGGAGTTAGCCACACTGTCTAGTTGAAAACCACATGGAGCTTCTCTTTGTTGTTAACTCTAAGGACTGAAAAACGTACCAATGTGGCATGTGCCTTTAATCCAAGCACTTGGGAGGCAGATCTCTGAGTTCAAGGACAGCCTGGTCTACAGAGCAAGTTCCAGGATAGCCATGGCTACACAGAGAACTCTTGACTTGAAAACAAATAAACAAAAAAAGTAAAGCTTACCAAATTCATTAGAGTATTACAAACTTTAAATATCTGGAAAGTCATCATGAGTCAGGTTATTGAAGTTTATACTTACGGAAATTATACCAGTGATTGATTTCTAAACTTCAAAGATATTTTATGCTCTTCAGCATTATTTTATGGCCTTATAGATTTTCAAATACAATTTTCATAGTGAAAGAGCTTATTCATTTTCAAAATCTGAAAAATTTGAATAGGGTATAAAGTATCTTCCAGAATTAATCTAGTGTGTCTGGGGGGGCTAGTATGTGTGCGTGTCCTAGTGTATCATCGTATTTGAATAGAGAGAAGTAAAGGACCACTTCAGATGTTGGGTCTCGCCTTGCATCTTCTTTGAGACAGGTTCTCTGCTGCTTTACTTATGTGTAACATACTAGCGGGCCCATGAACATTTGGGGATTCTACCATCTCTGCTTTCTATCTTGCCATCTGTACACTGGGTTTACTGACATGTGCTACTGTTCTGGCAATACATGGATTCTGGGGATTCTAGCTTAGTTCCTCACAATAGTGCAGCAAGCACTTTAACTACTGAGTCCTTGCCTAAGCCCTCCAATGCCTGTTCTAAAATTAGTACTATTAACATTGTCTTTGGATTTTTATTGCTGTAATAAAACAACACAGCCATAAACAACTTGGGGAGGAAAGGGTTGATCTCAGTTGAAACTCTCAGGTCACACTCTGTTGCTCAGGGAGGTCAGGGAGGAATCTATAAGCAAGAACTAAAGCTGAGGTTGTGGATGGCCACTGCTACTGTCTTTGATTTCCATTGTCTGTTGAACCTGCCTTCTTAGAGCACCTGGGGCTACCAGCCTGGGCCATCCCCAATGAGCTGGACCCTGTGGCAACAGTTAGTTAAGGAAATGCACCACAGGCCAATTTGGTGGCAGGCATTTTCTCCAAAGTGACTGTAGCTTGTGTCAGGTTGACATAAAACGAGCCAGCACAAACATTTTTTGCCCCCTTCCAATTTTGTGTAATTTATTTTATATTCTTACAGAAGTCTTCATTTGCACCTTTTGTTGGACCTTTCTTTCAACCATCTTTCTTTCGGTCATATATTTCAGAACTTTTCTTTGATAATATGGGTTTATATGCTTTTAAATATTTATGTGTACTTGCAAATCCCATGACACACTTGTGGAGGAAGACAGCTTGCAGAAATCAGTTCTCTCCTTCCACTGTGTGATTCACAAGAATTGAACTGAGATTGTCATGCTTTCTGGCAAGTACCGTTATTTACTGACTCATCTCACTAGTCCTCTTTATATGCTTTTAAAATCTGTTTTTCAGTCTGGGGATATAGCCAAGTTCGATATTCTTGCCTGACATGTGTGAGACCTGAATTTCAAATTACAACTTCAATTTCCAGTGCTGCAAGAAACAACAGCCCATTGCCCCCCTTCATTTTGTAGTGTGAATATTGATCTATCTACCTGCTATGGACACTGGGGCCATTTTTACTTAAAGAGTTATGAAAAGAAAGTGCCTGTGAACCTTCTATTTGTGTGTATATGGCAGGATATAATGTTATTAACTCTTGCCAACTCTCTGGAATCCTTTATTCGGAGAGACCAGAGTAGAAAATATTCTAATTCAGGGTTGCTGGGTTGAAACAAATGAAGGGAAGTTCTGATGTTCTCCTTTTGTCTTCTGTGTTGGTCTTGAGGAGTTCTGAGAACTCACCTTGAAGCACTGCCCCTCTAGTGGAGAAATGTTCATCTCAGTAAATAAACTGAAATCTAGCAGCCTTTCCTAGATCACAAACATTCCATGCATGGACCAAAGTCCTTCAGATTCATAGCATATGTCCTCTGATGTGGGTATGCTTCAGCGTGAGATTACTGGAGACAATAGAGGTGTGCAGATCCTGAATTAGTAGATCAGAATCTTGTGTTATCCTCAGTAAGTAAGCTATACATACTAATGGTATATGTGAAGCTGCATCTATTCCTGTGCTATTAATTAAGAAGCCAATAACATCAAAAACATCTATCAGTTTCAAAATTTCATTATAGATTAGTCTCAGTGAATAATTCTCTCTAAGTGAATTATTTTGCAATTTCTAGAAACACATTTGACACATTGTATTTATATTTGTTTGTTTTTGACAAATATATCAAAATTAATTTGAGAATTTTTACAAAACCAACAAGATTGCCAGGCTGTGGTGGTGCACGCCTTTAATCCCATCACTTGGAAGGCAGAGACAGGCAGATCTCTGTGAGTTCGAGGTCAGCCTGGTCTACAAGAGCTAGTTCCAGGACAAGCTCCAAAGCTACAGAGAAACCCTGTCTCAAAAAAACCACACACACACACACAAAACCAAAGACCCCCTCCCAAAAGAAACAGGATCTTTGTATATTTCTGTAGTCAGTTTTTATATTGTGAAATGCAAAGTTTTTCTTGTCAAAATGATGACAGGATAATGTTAGCTTTATAGAATTTAGAACTAATTATTTTCTTATGTGTTCATCTTTATCTAGGAAGCATTTTTTGGAAAAGATCTTCTAGATACCAGCAGACAAAACAAGCTGAGTTTAGATAATCTATCAGAAGATGCAGCTCAGCTTTCATATCAAACAGGTTTCTTGGATCCTTCCTCAGATCCGCTACTGAGTTCATCTTCTGCTTCAGCAAAACCTGGAACTCAGGGTACGTAGATTAATTCACAGGTATTTTCTTTATGCCGCATGTCATTTACCTTCTAGTTAATATAAAACACTCCTTAGAAATACTTTTGTTTGATTTCATATATATTATTAAAGCCAACTTTATTGAAATGTAATTTTTATTCAATAAGTATAGCATTTTTAGTGGAAAGTTCTACAAGACTTTTCAAATGACTTGTCAAATTAACCTACCAGTATGATAATCACCAAAATCAGGAGTTGTGAGAAAAAACTTTTCAGTCTATACTTTAAACTGTTAAAAGTTGAAGTGTCAACTACACAACCTAAAGAAATTCTGATGTGTCAAAAACTGCAAAATGAAGTTGGGAGTGGTGGCATGCGTCTTTAATCTCAGTACTTGAGAGGCAGAGGCAACGGAATCTATGAATTTGAGGGTCAGCCTCGTATGCAAAGCAAGTTGCAGGACAGGCAGCGCTACAAAGAGAAACCCTGTCTCAAACAAAACAAAACAAGTAAACAAAAGCTGGAAAATGAATGTTTCCAGCTGGGAATTGTTTGTAGATAGCATGATATATTTACATGTAGTTTCTCACCACAAACAGACACTATGTACCAGTTAGTTCATTGTTGTGATAATGTCTTGCATTATAATTATTGTCACTTCTGAGCTCCTGAGATCATGACTATTAAAGATTTCTCCTTCTGAATATAGTGGTATACACCTTTAATCCCAGCAGTTGGGAGACAGAGTCAGACAGGTCTTTATTAGTTCAAGGTCTGCCTGGTCTATTTAGTGACTTCTAGAACAGCCAGAGTTACATAGTGAGATCATGTCTCTCAAAAGACCTAAACAAACAAATAAATGTATGTATGTATGTCTCCTTTGTATGTATGTCTCCAGTAATTCTTAAATCATTAGTGAACAAAATTGCTCCTTGTTGAGAACCGCTGTAGAGATGTAGGGTATGTAGGTACTATTAAAATCAGAAGAGGGAGAGTTGAGGGATGGCTCTTTAGGTAAATGGTTTGCTTTGCAGTTACAAGGACCTACGTTTGATCCCTAGAGCCCATATGAAAATTCTGGATATGTTGGTGTTTACTTGTAATCCCAGTACTGAGGAAGTGCATACAGGAAGATCACTGTGACTTACTGCCTAGAAATTCTAGCTTAATTGTTGAGCTCAGTCCAGTGAGGCTCTGTGTTAAAGGGAGGTGGATTTTCCTGATGATGATACCTGAGATTGTCTTCCACTCTACACATGCACACATGCATTGGTGTACGTGCACATGTATACATACACAGAGAGAGAGACAGAGAGACAGAGATAATATACATACATACTATCTATACAAACTTGCATGTACAGTTTTAAAAACTAGTCATGAAGGAGCCTAAAGATGTAGTTCAGTTGGTAGAATCTTTGGCTATCATGCATGAAGCATTGGATTTGATTCCAGTACCTCATTAACTGGATGAGGTGGCATGTGCCTATATCCGCATTTGAAAAGTGGAAGCAAGAGGGTCAAGTTCAAGATATAATCCATTATGTAGTGAGTTCAGAGGCAGTCTGGGCAGCATAAAACCCCCTGCCTCATGAGGAAAAATATAAAGTGAGGGAAAGAGAGGAAACACATGTGTTTTTCAGTATTTATATCAATTTAAGAGTTACAATCACAATTTTTTTCTTCTAGAATCTATAGTACTACCAGTTATAGTGTGATTTTTTTTTTTCTGGCAAGCTTTGTTTTGCACTTTGTTAGTCTTTAATTTTATAAACTCATTTTAGAAAAATATCTTAAGTAGAAGTATACTACTTAATGACTTTCAGTATTAAGTAATTAAAATTTTTTTTTACCCACATTATCCTGTCATGAAATACAATTGACTTTCTTATGCTATAGGTTATATCTGCAAAAACAAAAGACTAAGGGATTTTAGTACCTGAAGATTTTCGTATCTTTGGGGCTGTCTTACATACCAAAGGACAACATGTGCAAACTTTTACTTTTGATTTGACTTCCTTGAAATAAGTGCAGGCAGTCTTATCTCTTCTCAGGCGAATAAACAATGATTAACATAGAAGGATGGGAGCATGATTTTGTTTAGTCTTACTAGATTCATACAAAAAATTACTTTGTTTTATTTTATGATGTTTTTAAGTACTCATTAGTTCTTATTCATATAATTTAAACATTGTATAATGACTGGTTATTTCAAAGATTATGTTGGAAATATTATGACTTGTTTGTTGAAGTGTTAAATTGAAGTTACTTGTACAAAGGATATGTTAGAAATATTATGACATGTGACTTGAGTTAAATGGCTGTTATTTACATTTGAATTTTGTGAGGATAAGGTCCGAGTTGGGTGGGGACACAGGATAGGACATAAGTTGATGCAAGTGTTTCTTACATAAAATTTCCTAAGATGTGATGATTTTGTGGTAAGGCCAGAACTTAGACTAGAATAGCACTCATAAAACATAACTGTAGGGTTTTTTTAAATTAATCTTCTCCTTGCCTGTATATAGAAAGTTTAATGAATGAAAGTTGCCTTTTTGAACATTTCATTTAATGTAGACATGAACACACTTAACAAAATAATATTTATTATTATTTTATGTACATGGACGTTTTACCTGAATGTATGTTGTGCACTAAGTTTCCAAATGATGCCCATGGAGGCCAGAAGAGATCGCAGATCCCTTGAAACTGGAGTTAAATCTGAAATGCTTGTGAACTGCCATGTAGATGCTAGGAATTGAACTTGGTCCCTTTAAAGAGCAGCCTGTGCTCTTATCTGCTGAACCATCACTCCAGCCCCAGGGATGGACGTTTTAAAACCTAGTCTTAAAAAGTTTATGATATAATTTTTATATAGTAAGTTTTCATTACTTAAAAGCAAAAGGGCTTTTTTCATTAAGTGCTTGCCCTGTAAACTAAAGGCCCTGAATTTGAGTTTAGAACTCATGTTAAAAAATTGGGCATGGTTTCATATGGTAGTAATCCCAGTACTGGGAAGGTGGAGATAGGAAGATTCTCAGGGCTTGTTGATGGCCAGCCTGGTCTATTTAGCAAGCTTCAGGCCAGCAAAAGACCTTATTTCCAAGAACAAGGTGAGTGGCACCTAATGAATGACACTGGAAGTTGGCCTTTAGTACTTCCCATATGCAAGCGCGCGCGCGCGCACACACACACACACACACACACACACACACACACACTGAGCAACCATAGATGTCCCCTCATAACTGCAGTATTTTTTCTTTTAAATATACCAATCTGTAGAAAGTATTTCATACATGTACTTAATTTGAAGTATTATAAATATATTTAATGTATTTTTAATGTAGTTTTATGTATTTTACAAATATGGATGTTTAGCCTGCATGTATGTGTAACATGTGTATGTCAGGTGCACTAGAAAATCAGAGAGCTTGGATCCCCTGGAACTGGTGTTGTAGATAGTCATAAACCACAGTATGGCTGCTGGGAACCAAACCTAGTCCTTTGCAAGAGCAAGTACTCTTAATCACTGAGTCATCTCCCGAATTCTGTGGTTTGGGTGGGTGGGTATAGTGTGTATTTTAAAGATTTATTTATTTTTATGTATGTGAATATTTTGCCTTCTTGTATGTTTTGTTCACCATGTATGTGCACTGTCCATGGAGGCCAGAAAGGGGCATTGGATCTCCCAGAACTGGAGTTATAGTTGGTTGTTAGCAGACACGTGGGTACTGGGAACTGAACCTGTGTCCCCTGCCAGTGCAAAAAAAGTACTCTTAATCACTAAACCATCTCTCTAGCGCCTGGAGTGTTATTTTTATGCCATTAACATTTTTTGTTGCCTTTAATTAAAATACACTTGAAAAAGCTTAAAACTTTCAGATGTTCTTAGTTGAGTGGCTAAGGTAATTACTATTGGTAACCTTAGAGTTTCACTATTTTCTTACTTGATTAGGTAAAAATCCTTAGAATCCTCCTCTTCTCATTATTCACATTTTTCATTTTTTACTTCTCCGTAGTTTTGTCTCTACTTTCCAAATAAACCCCAAAGTCAACTTCAACTATTTTCAACTTTTCTACCATGCAGTAGTAACTCGCATTACCTTTCATTCACACTGCACAAGGTCACGAGGCTTCTAATGCCCCCATCCCACCATACTTTTCTTCACCAGTCTGTTCTGCTCATGTCTTCCAGTATTCTTATACTTCCCTCAAACTCCACAGCAAAGCCCAGTCTTCACCACACTCTTCAAAACTTCGCCCATGCTTGCACTAGCTATGACATCTGTTTCTTTGACTCTCGCTGTGATTCCTTTAACCACTTTGGCCTTCTCTGTCAGTTAGGATAGCTGATTCCCTTATGTGTACAGTGTTTTCACCTACTTTGTCCTTTGTTTTATTTAGCTCTCTAAATAATGGAGAAAAATGAGAACCAACAATGGAATCAGTCAGTAAAACAATCAAAAATTACTTGAATTAGCAAACTCCTTTCTATAGTAACCCTAAATGTAGATGGTCTTATTTTGTTTTGAAACAGAGTATTGCAATGTAACCATGGCTTATCCAGAACTTGGTATGGAGATCAGGTTGACCTCCAACTCTAGAGACCCTCTTACCTCTGCTTGCTGCTTAGCTTGATCCTTAAGTCCCACATAGTGGATGGAGAAAATCCATTCCTGCAGGCTCTCCTCTGACCCCTCACACAGACTGAGGCTTGTGCATGCTTTTTCCTTCCTTCCCATACTAAGTGTAGAAGAGAGTCTTAACAAACTGTTAACCGTATTAACCAAAAAAGATAGAAGATTCAAACTGAAGCAAAAGGAGATAAAACTAGTGATGAAAAAGGAGACATAACAAATACTGAAGAAATTCAGTGGCTAATTAGGAGATACTTGTAAAATCATACTATAAAAAGCTAGAAAATGCTGAATATGCATAAATTATTAGTTGCGTATGACCTATTAGTTAAATCTCTCTCTCTCTCTCTCTCTCTCTCTCTCTCTCTCTCTCTCTCTCTCTCTCTGGAGCTTTTAAGAGTCAAAGTCTATCCCAGCACTTGGGATGCAGAGGCAGGCAGATCTCTATGAGTTCAAGGCTAGCCTGGTCTATATAGTAAGTTCTACAATATCCAGAACAAACAGTGAGAACTTGTCTCAAAACAAAACAAAAACCTCAAACAACAGAGACAAAACTTGGGACCTGACAGTTCTAATGAGCTAGACCTGGCCATCAAGCTGTAGGCCAGTTAAACAGACAAGTGTGAAAGTGAAAAGCAAAGAAGAAATGTAACATTGTCATATGAGTAAGAAGAACAGAGAAGTCCAATGACTTCTCTCTTCCCCTATACCCCCTCTCCCCAACCCATCTCTCAGGTCCTGATAGGTTTTGGTTTAAACAGAGGGCAGTCATGGGGAGGGTGTGATCTCACCCATCATTGACCCATCATTATTTGGACTCTAATCTCTGCTTCAAGATGGTCTGACAAAAGTCAGACTGTGTGAAATCTTTTGCAGGGAGACAAACTCAACATCAGCCTTTTCCTTCTCCCAGCATGAGACTCCTTGAGAAATCCTATTTCTTGGGGTCTACTATTTCAGTAGTCTGAAAGCTGAAGAGAAGGTGCAAGTGTCTCTTTCATGTATTTTCATTCCTGCCAGACCTATTCTCCAACTACATCAGGATTCATATTTATGTTTGAGAGACTCCACCCTTAGCGCCACACATTGCATACTGACTCCACACTGTGTATGAGGCTGCTTCTTTGTCAAGAAAGGCAGCCAGGCAGAGCGCTCTCTCTCTCTTTCTCTCTCTCTCTCTCTCTCTCTCTCTCTCTCTCTCTCTCTCTCTCTCTCTCTCTCTCATCCTTTCTCCCCTCTCTCTCTGTCCTGGCTGTCCTGGAACTTGCTTTATAGACAAGGCTGGCCTCAAACTTTACCTGCCTCTGTCTCCCAAGTGCTGAGGTTAAATGCTTGTGCCACCACCACCCAACTTTTAACAACTTTGACTATTAACAACTTAAACATAGCCATAGAAAGCAAAGTTAAACATCTCTTCATGATTCTTTAATCATGAAAATACTAGCTCTGAAGATGTTAGCCATAGAGGGAACATACCTCAATATTACAAGGATATAATAGGGAAAACTCTATAGTCAGCATACTAAATTGGGTAAATTGAAAGCATTCCCTCTGAAATCAGGTAAGAGTACGTACTGTCTCTTTATTCAGTACAGTGCTTGAAATATGGTATAGGAACAAAGCAAGATAAGCAAAAAGATTAAAAAATCGGAAAGAAATTATGTTATCTTTATTTGTAGTCAGTCTAATACTGTACTAAAAGACTCCCCCATAAAACTCAAAAAAGTAACAGGTGACAAAATTTAAATCAGTAGTTTTTCTATATGCTAATAACATTTGCTAAGAAATAAGTCAGGAAACTAGTCCTGTTCACAGTAAACTAAGACCAAAATATACAGGTATAAGCCTAATGAGAGAAAGGACATTTACAATGAAAAAATTGGGGATAACACTAGGAAAGAGAAAGATAGCTCATGTTCATAGGTCCACATAACTAATATTGTGAGATCAGCTTTACAGCCTAACGTCTGTAGGACATTGCATTCTTTAATAAAGTCACAGTGCAGTTCCTCAAAGAATTGGGGAAAAAGTCAACTGAAACCACCAAAGCCCCTGAATAAACAGCACAGTCCTTAGCAGAAACAGTAGTGCTGATATGGAGGCATTACCACAGTACCAGATTTTAAGTTATACTATGGAACTACTGCAACTTGACTATGATCCTGGCACAAAATATGGGCATATAGAACCATGGAATGGAATAGAAGATGCAGAAATAAATCAATACAGTTAAAGTTACCCAATATTTGTCAACTATCCAAAAACAAATTTGGAAGAAAAGGTAACATCTTCAACAAGTAATGCTGGGAAGTGTACATATTTGCATGTAGATAGTGAAACTCAGTTTCCATCTCTTACTATAGAAAAACCAATTAAAATGAATCAGACAACTTTCTATAATACTTGAAGCTAACTGATACTAATACAAATACTTCATGGAGGTATAAGCAAGGAGTTTTTTGAAAGTGGCACTAATATTGTAGAAAATAATTCCAGATACAACAAATAAGACTGCATGAAATAAAAATGGAGCAGTATAGAATAGGAAACACTCAGTAGAATGAGGAGATAGCCTACAGAGTTAGAGAAAATCTTTGTCAACTATGTATTTGACAGAATTAATATATAAATTTCATAAGGAACTAAAGGCTATCTACCACCCCCTAAAAAAAACTTGTTAGTCAGTCAACAGGAAAACTTAGACTGTTTCCAAAAGAAAAAATATCAGTGTTCAGTGAATACATGAAAAATGTTCTATATCCTTAGCCATCAAGAAAATGCAAATTAACTGACATGTTGGCACACCCTTTTAGCCCAAAACTGGGGAGGTAGAGGCAAGCAGATCTCTCTGAGTTCAAGGGAAGCAGATCTCTGTGAGTTCAAGGATAGACTGGTCTACATAGGCTCTCCAGGATAGCGAAAGCTACATAGTGAGATCCTTTCTCAAAAAATGAGAGGAAGGACAGGTAATGCAGATTAAAACTATGCTGGGATTCCAGTCACAATGGCTGGGTTGAGAAAACAACAACATATGCTGACAAGGATGCAGTAGAAATGGAACTCTTAGAGACTGTTCACTATGGAAATCATTATAGAGGTTTGTCCAGAAACTCAAAACTAGTATATGATCCAGCTGTGCGACTACTTAATATATACCCAAGAGAACTGAAGTCAGCTTCCCACAGAAATCCTTGTATATTTATATTTATTGTATCCTCACAATACCAAAGATGTGAACGTGGGCTGATATCAATCAACAGATAACTGACTGTACAGAGAGAGCATAAGAGAGACAGTGTGGGACAGAAGGCACCTGCTGATAGGGGCTGTAAATGAGCATGTAATAATTTTGATGTGTAGAAAGCATAATACAAGTGTATGAAAATGTTATAGTGAAAAGCATCATTTTGTATGTTAGCAAAAATTTCAAGTCAAAGAGACTTGAAAACTGGAAGTAGCAAAATCTACCTGTGGACAATCATCTCTGGAAATGTCATTTCTGCCTATTTTTCAAATATATCCTTCACAGCCTGTTTTATTTCCTTACTTCGTTGTTATTTATGAGCAAGTGAGCCCATGAGAACAGATCATTTGTTAACAGTTCATCTTGTTCCAGTGATTTGGACAATGTCCATAGACATAGTTCTTTGGTATTAAGACAGTCTTCTAGTTAACAATTAATCAGTACTCAACAAACAGGAACAGAAGTAGTAGATGCCTGGCTTATGCCTTACTAGAAATTTCTGAATATTAAGTCCGTTTTTCATGCTTTTTTTTTACATTGTGCTGTATTTCTAGATGTCATTCTTAGTTATTCCACTTAAGTAATAAATTAATTTTTATTTTATAGGATTTTGATTTTATTTTTATTGCTTAATGGTCTTCAGTTTTTATCTCTTTTTGTCAATATACATCAGTCTTGAAAACAAAATCTGAAATTTTAATGTTTTGTTAACCAAAAAATAAGTACCTTTGATTTTAATTCCTTAAAGTCATGATGGTCTTAAATTTTTATCACTCTGCCAGTTGCCTCAGCAGCTGCTATATTCTATATACTTAGGACATTTTAGAATTTTGTGTCTAGGAAAATACTTAATTTTCATATACTTACTATATTTAGGTACTGCTGATGACCCATTAGCTGATATTTCTGAAGTCTTAAACACAGATGATGACATTCTTGGAATAATCTCAGATGATCTTGCAAAATCAGTTGATCATTCAGGTATACATGAATACTGTTTGCCTGATTTCTGTTTTATGATTTAAGAGCTGTATGGATGTGGAACACTTTTATTTTTCCCAATAATGGAAGTGGGTTTGATGTTTTGCTTTGATTTTTTTTTTTTGACTGTGTCAAAAAAGCCAGTATTTGATCTTCCTTGACTGACTTTAGGAGGGACATAGCAAGTTGGCTCATTCCTGTTACCTAATTGCATCAGATTTAAGGCATGTTGCCTTAAAAGTCTTGCTGCACTTTCTCCTCTTTTTGTGTGTTTTCCCTTCCTTCCCACTTCTGTGGTAATCATCCATTTTATTTGATTTGGGTCTTGTAGGTCTTGATTTATGCACTTTCCAGGTTGGGAGTTCACCCTTCCCTTTTGGTAAGAACTGAGCGATGGATGGCACTGACTAGAAGTAGACTTTCTTAGTAGTGATCTCAGCTGGAGCAGCCTGTAGGTGCATGCGTGTTCATTAGTAGTGCTAATGCGTCACTAATCCATACTTTGCTTTTCCCTTCTTGTGTACAGCTAAAGCATACTGCTTTCAGTGACTTCCTTAATAATTTTAATGAATGGTTCTTATATATTATATAACAGTAGTTTATAATGTTACCTGAATAATAGTTTCTAATACACTATTAAATACAAGCAGACTAAAATGTAAGACTAATGGTATTAAGAAAGTACGAAGAAATAAATGATAGGCTACTATTATTAGATGTTATAAGGTTATGAGCATAATTTATATTTTCAGATTATAGCTGAAATATTTAAAAATAATAATTGAAATTATTTACAAAAGATAATTGTGAAGCTGTAATACTGAGTGTGCATCTTTGAATTAATTTATGCCAAAACTTATTATTCCTGATTCACATGTTGTATTTGACAGTTGATCTGATGATACCACTGGTTTTCAAGTTAGTATTCATGTAATTGCATCTTATGTATTCTTAAAAGCGTTTAGATTTTGTAGATATTGCCAAGTTGAAATCAGTTATGTTCTTTTGTTCCTCAGGAAATATATTTATTTTGAAGAAAAGATAACTTTAGGCATCATATAAACATTGTAGCTAAATTTAGTAATAGTCTTTCCAAAGTACTTCCAGAATTCTGATAATTATAATTCAGAAGTATAGGCTTCTTTTAAATCAGTATTGTGTGTTAATGCATATAGATAGTGTTGTCCATTTTGTGCATGTGCTGGACTCACCTTTTTATTTATTTACCTTATTCTTTTAGATATTGGCCCCATTGCTGATGATGCTTCCACTTTGCCTCAGCCAAGTGTCAGTCAGAGTTCACGACCGCTAAGTGAAGAGCAGCTAGATGGGATCCTCAGTCCTGAGCTAGACAAAATGGTCACAGATGGTAAAACATTTGCCCTACATCTAGACTTTCTAAAAGACATGAGTAAATATGACTTCCAAAGCTTCTTGCATGCCATTTTACCCTTGGACTTGCTTTCATAATTATTCTATTAATTAAATGCTATTTTATATCCATATTGAATAGGTAATTATTACTATTTTTTTATTCTAGGAGCAATTCTTGGAAAGTTATATAAAATTCCAGGTATATTTGTATTCTATTGTTTTACTTTGTAAAAAGTGGCATTCCACGTTGAATGACCCTAATAATTTTCATGTTATTTCTGTGATTATTTTACCCAGAGCTTGGAGGAAAGGATGTTGAAGACTTGTTTACTGCTGTACTTAGTCCTGCTACCACTCAGCCAGCTGCATTACCGCAGCCTCCTCATCCACCACAGCTATTGCCAATGCACAATCAGGGTACGCTATTACCTTCTAAACATGATTTTGTTTGTGTGTGTATTTGCAGGTATATGCGAGGGCACGCGCACAAGATCAGCCTCAGGTGATGTTCCTTAAGAGCTATCTTCTTTGCTTATTGAGAGCAGTACAATGCCCAGATTGTTTATCTTTTACTGTGTAGCGTATATGTGCTCAAGCGTGTGTGTGTGTGTGTGTGTGTGTGAGAGAGAGAGAGAGAGAGAGAGAGAGAGACAGAGACAGAGACAGAGACAGAGACAGAGGTAGGTAGCGGTCAGAGGACAATATGCAGGAATCAAGCCTCTTTTTCCGCTATGTTGTTCTCAGAGATTGAACTCAGGTTGTCCAGGCCCTTGGTCACATGGGCCTTTACCCACTGAACCATCTTGCTGACCCATTTTTGGAGTCCCATTAATTTTTTTCTGATTTATTTATGTGTGTGTATAGGACAGGACAACTTGCAGGAGTAGGTTCCTTCCTTTCATCATTTGGATCCTGGGGATCTAACTTAGGTGGTGAGGCTTGGCAACAAGCACTGCCTTTATCCACTCAGTCTCCTCACTCCTTCTCTCTCAGCTTTTTATGCTCTTCAGGCAGCTTACTAATTGATGTATCTCTCCAGCTGAAGCATGGGTGTTTATTACATACATACGCACATACACTGCCCTGTTCCTTAGTGCCACATGGCACAGACTTGTAGGAGAAAACCTACTTTGCTAATGATTGAAAAATACTACCCTCAGTCGGACTCATGAAATTCTCTAACACATAAGATTCATTTTGAGACTAGACCAGACTTGCTCCTTAATTTGCATGCACCATTTGTAATGGTGCCTGACCTCTCTTCTTTTCTCAGTCCCACCCTAACTCACTTTTCATTCTGCTTATCCACACATGGTGACTACTCTCTTTGGGTGACCATACCTTCCATGAAACAACTAAACTCAACAAATCAGGTCTCAGTTTTACTATTGTTTCTTCAGAGGTCAAACATACCCCCTATGTGCTTTGATTTGTAGAAAGTGGCACAAATATAAATGCTTTTTGAGGTGATTACTTTCTCTTTTTAGCTTGTGGTCTCCTTAGAGATTAGATTATCATCCTGTTTATCATAGGATCTATGTTCAGAGTCAGTCATTGACTTTTGCCCATTTTTAAATTCCTGTGAACATTTTTGGAAATTTGCCCATTTTGTTTAACCAATTTTCTTTTATCTGCTAGTAACAATTTGCAGTGTAAATTAGGTTCAATCTATAACCCAAGATTTCTCAGAGGATGCATTAAAACCATGTGCAAAGGGATACTCTCCTTTTCCTTCCACCCCTCTATGTGTACATGTATGTGTACCTATGTTTATGACTTTTATTTTGGTAGAAATGGGATATACATACCTCATTCTGATTTATAGGTAGTTGCAATTAATCAACTCTTTTATAGATAAAAGAATACATGTTATTTTTCTAGTGTTAAAAACTGTAGCTATGGTATGAGTGAGGTTTTTTTTTCAGAGAATCATATTGCTAACAGAGTATAGATTCCTGAGGTATTTACTGAATTGTAAGTAAGTCTGTTTTCAGCCCATCTAACTTATATTAGGTAATTATAATGCTTCTTATTCACCCCCCTCTTGTTTTTTTTTTTTTAATTTTTTTGTTGTTGTTGTTATTGTTGGTTTGCTTGTTTTTTAAAGACAGGATTTCTCTGTGTAGCCCTGGCTGTTCTGGAAGTGCTCTGGAACTGCTCTGACTGGCCTCAAATTCAGAGATTGACCTGCCTCTGCCTCTTGAATACTGGAATTAAAGGCTGCACCACCACCTCCCAGCTTATCTTTTCCATTTTTAAAGGTTAGGTAAAAGTGAGAAGGGTAAAGACAGTGAGTGCAAAGATGTCATGTGGTCTTGTTGTTAGAAACAGAATGTAAATTTAATTTACATTTAGAATGAGAAGAAAGTGAGGGTGAGTGTAGCATTGTTAATGGTAATATGGAAAGTTAAGAAGCAGAAAAGGGAATTTCAAGAAGGTTGAGATAAAGTAAGTGGATGCTTCTTTAGCTAAGTGTTCCGTTCTTTCCATGAAGTCATCCTCAAAATGGTTTTTTTTCTATAAACTACTATAACTTAGATAGATGTGGTAGAGTTGAAGAAAATGACTCTCTTAACTGTAACTATGTATCAGCTCTAAGGCTGAGGAAAGACTGCTGTCTTGATTTCTAGGACAGTCAGGGCTATATAGCCAGTTCTTGTTTCTAAAATTTAATTATTTTAATTTATAATGAAGGAGAGATGCATTCCTGTTTACTCATGTGACCTTTAAAAATCTTTTTTACTTCCACATGTTTTCTCTTAAATGCGGGAACACATAAGTACTTTAAGGTTTAGAGAAGCTACAGAGTTAATACTTGCAAGACTTTACAGAATGGTACTTAGCACCAGAGATGGTGGACTTAGAAGAGGTATTGCTGATAGATAGCAACAGCTGTGAGCATGTTTTTACCACTCAGCTTTTGTTTGTCCTAATTATACGAAACTTAAGCATTTTTACAGGTGTGCAAGACAGTTAAGTGGATAAGGCTCTCATATGAAGTCTGACTGTCTAAATTCAATACCTGAAATCCACATGAACATTGTAGCGATACCCTTGATGTATTGATTGTAGGGAAGATTGAGGAAATCTTACATTTGCCTAATGTCTGCTTGAAAAGAAGATGATAAAGTATTTGGAAAGAGAAGCTGAATTTCAAACCTATAATTCATTGTTTTTGTAGCTAATGCATATTGAATATTTACTGCCTACCAGGAAATATATGTCCTAAGTAAACACACAGTATTCCACTCAATGTACACAATTCCTTCATTTTACAAATTGAATTAGAAATCAGTTCTGCTTTTAACAAGTTCTAGACTTGCACTGAAAATGTAGAGCTGGTGGACTGTAGAACTATTTATATAATATACTGTAATTAGGGAAATGTGGTTGTTAAAGACCACATTTCAAAGTTGTATAACCAAGCTTATCACCCTTTAATCTGTATTATATAGTATAATATTGAAAAAATACTACTTTAAAATGGTATTAAAAAATTTCATTTCAAATGTTTAACCACTTATACTTTATGAATATTTAATAAAATGATTGTTTTTCTTCCTTTAAGATGTTTTTTCTCGCATGCCACTCATGAATGGCCTTATTGGACCTAGTTCTCATCTTTCACATAATTCTCTGCCTCCTGGAAGTGGATTGGGGACTTTCCCTGCTATAGCACAATCCCCTTATACTGATGTCAGGTATTTTAAAATTTTGCTTTTTATGGAAACTTAAATTATACTAACCTTTTTTCTATCTTTAAATTATTATGCATGATATTAGTATTTGTTACATTTGCTGTGAGTTTTACTTAAGATCACCAAGCATATTTAAAGCTGTTTTCTAACAAATCCTAACTAGAGTAGATCTTGAGCATAGTATTAGTAGAAAGTTACCTTGTTTATGAAGTGAATGTGTTTTGTTATTTCCCAGGGACAAAAGTCCAGCATTTAATGCAATTGCAAGTGATCCTAACAGCTCCTGGGCACCAACAGCTCCCTCTATGGAAGGAGAAAATGATACCATGTCAAATGCCCAGAGGAGCACACTGAAGTGGGAGAAGGAGGAGGCTCTTGGTGAGATGGCAACAGTAGCACCAGTTCTCTACACAAATATTAACTTCCCTAATTTAAAGGAAGAATTCCCAGGTCAGTCATGAGTGGATCTCTTGAATGCCATGCCCTTGTTTTGAAGAGTATGCTACAAAGTCCTTTTTCATCACATGTTTATCTGACCTGGTTGCCCATGATGCAGATTCCTTTACTTAGTAAACCTAGGCCTTGTGCTCATTTGTATATTTCCCAAAACTTTCTTTAATTTATGAGATTGTCAGTTTTCTCGGTCTTATCAGTGCTCAAGTATGAGGTAGTTAATGCTTTTTTTTAAAATTAAGTAGCTTTTTATTCTTTGAGAATTTCTCACATATACAATGTATTGTGGCCATCATATTTATCTATTCTTATACCTCCAACCCCTCCCAGATTCGTCCCCTAATTCTATTCCAGCTTTGTTTCCTCCTTTATTTTATTTTATTTTTTTTTATTGGTGGGGGGTTTTTGTTTTGTTTTTTGGTGGGGTTTTTTTTTTGGTTTTTTTTTTTTTTTGGTTTTTTTCAATACAGGGTTTCTCTGTAGCTTTGGAGCCTGTCATGGAACTAGCTCTTGTAAACCAGGCTGGCCTCGAACTCACAGAGATCTGCCTGCCTCTACCTCCCAAGTACTGGGTTTAAAGGCATGCGCCACCACCGCCTGGCTGTGTCCTCCTTTAAAACAAACAACAACAACAAACAACCCACTGAGTCCAGTTTGTGGTGCCTATATGCTCCTGGGTATAGGTTCCATTGTCTACCTCCTAGGGTTCATACCCTTAAGGAAAATTGATTTTTCTTCCTCTAGAAGCCATCAACTGTCAGTAGCTCCTCAGCTACGTGTGGGAGGTCATGAGCACATCCGACCTCCCCCATACCTCCTGCAAGTTGCCTGGTTCCCACAGAGGCTGGAAGAGGGCATTGGATCCCATGGAGCTGTAATTACAGATGGTTTTGAGCCCCATGTGGATACTAGGACTCTTACGTGGGTCCTCTGGAAGAGCAACCAGTGATCTTATTTACACTGAGCCCTCTCTGTCTCCATTCCCCATCATAGGACTATGTTAGACTTGGAATACAAGCCCAGACAAGATCTTCATTTGTTTTATCTATGCCTGATACATAAAACCTCAAAGATAATTTTCTGTAGTGTTTTGAGTATGGTTTGTTTAGGCTAAGACTGAATCACCAGCTGTGATTTCAGGTTGGAACTCAAAACATTTTGAATTTAAATGATTTCTGATTTTAAGATTATTGATACTATACCTGTTCTATGTTAAAAAATATGATCTGAATAAGATGATAAGCAGTTTATTATTAGTTTTTATTACAACACTGTATCACCTTATTTCTGAAGTGTGTCTTCTGTGGTTTTGCAGATTGGACTACTCGAGTGAAACAAATTGCCAAGTTGTGGAGAAAAGCCAGCTCTCAGGAAAGAGCACCATATGTGGTATTTAAAAATTCCTATGTGTTATATCCTTAAACAGAATATTTGAAACTTATTTTTATTAGGTAATGAAAAGAAATACTTGTTAATACTGAGAAAACTAGCAGTTAGCTTTATTTTAAAGTTATGTGTTAACTCATTTTTCTTTCTTTTACTAAAGAACATAAGTTATTTTTACTAAAGAACAGAACATTTTTAACAGACCAAAGTATTTTAAGGACACAATTAATCTCATCTTAAAATTGTTTTGTCTCTTAACAGATAGTACTGCATTTGCAGATGAGATTAGTTTCCTTTTTTTGTGTGTGTGATAGTTACAAAGTAATCTTTATACATTTTGAAAGAAACACATTGAGATTTCCTTCAAGGAGTTCTGAAATATCACCATAGCTGGAAGTGATTAGGGACTTCACAATTCAGATAGTGAATTATTTTTTCCTGAGGAGCTGGACTGAACCCTTGCTTCAGTTGAGGCCACAGTAAAGCCTTATTGTGAAAAAAATAAATGCTATTGTCATCTACAAGATCTTCTATGCATCAGTTTTCAGTTATAATGGTAACTTTGGGTGGAGCTAATGGGGGCAGGACTGAGGGATAATTCTATGGTTTGTTTTACCTTAAATTTAGTAATGATAGGATTTTTTAATGTTTAATTTTCTTTGATGCTAAGTTTTAGATTTCCAGCTATTTTAGTTTGAGAATCAGTTTGCTATCTTCATCTTTAAATTGAGGGACATGCTAGTTCTTTGTTGTTCTAATGATGTATTTGAATTATCATAGTATATATTCTATTACCCTGGGATTTCTTGCTGTAATTCAAGCACATAAATAGAAATGTCTTTATCTGGTAGCAGCATGTATTGTGGAGAAAGTGGGCTACTATCCAGGTCTTTTTTTTTTTTTTTTTTAAGCAGACTTTAAGTTTTTGGGAGTGATATTTCAACTATTTAACACAAGTTTTATATCTTAAAAACACTGGGACGTATTTTTTTTCTTTTTGCCAAAGCAAAAAGCCAGAGATAACAGAGCTGCTTTACGCATTAATAAAGTTCAGATGTCAAACGATTCTATGAAAAGGCAACAACAGCAAGACAGCATCGATCCCAGCTCCCGCATCGATTCGGATCTTTTTAAAGATCCTTTAAAGCAAAGAGAATCGGAGCATGAACAGGAATGGAAATTTAGACAGGTATGTGGGTTTTTTTGTTTTTTTTGTTTTTTTTTTTATTTTTGGATGATTTGGTTTTTAAATTGCATTTTAGCTTTTTTCGGGAAGAGGGGTTTTTTTATGTCATTTCATAATACAGTTTTTAATAGAACCTGAACAAGTGTTAAAATAGATTTCCCTTTTTGGTAAAGTATATATTCAAATTGGTCTTAGATATTCATTGAAATATTGTAGATAATATACTGGTACAGGCATAATGACATGCTATGGTGATAATCCCTTATTAAGAATTTACTAGGAAGCATCAAGTGATGAACTTTGAACTACCTTTTTCTCCATGATAGTTGTTTCCTACATGTTCTTTTTTTTCCATCCTAACAGCAAATGCGTCAGAAAAGTAAGCAACAAGCCAAAATTGAAGCCACACAGAAGCTGGAACAGGTAAAAAATGAGCAGCAGCAGCAGCAGCAACAGCAACAGCAACAGCAGCAGCAGCAACTTGGCTCTCAGCACCTTCTAATACCTTCTGGTTCAGATACTCCAAGTAGTGGAGCACAGAGTCCCTTGACACCTCAGCCGGGCAATGGAAATGCATCTCCTGCACAGACATTCCATAAAGACCTATTCTCCAAACACCTACCCAGTGCCCCCACTTCCACACCTTCAGATGATGTGTTTGTCAAGCCACAACCTCCACCCCCTCCTTCAACCCCATCCCGAATACCCATTCAGGAATGTCTTTCTCAGTCCCAGAATTCTCAGCCACCTTCTCCACAGATGTTCTCACCCGGATCATCTCACTCCAGGCCACCTTCTCCAGTGGATCCTTATGCAAAAATGGTTGGTACTCCTAGACCACCTCCTGGGGGCCATAGTTTTCCCAGAAGAAGTTCTGTTACACTAGTGGAAAACTGTATGCCTCTGTCTTCAGTACCTAGGTCCATTCAGATGAATGAAACATCAGCCACTAGGCCATCCCCAGCTAGAGATTTATGTGCTTCCTCCATGACAAACAGTGACCCCTATGCAAAGCCTCCAGATACACCTAGGCCCGTGTTGACAGATCAGTGTCCCAAACCTTTTAGCCTTCCTAGATCCCCTGTGGTTTCAGAACAAACTGCAAAAGGTCCTCTAGCACCTGGAACCAGTGATCACTTTACTAAACCATCTCCTAGAGCAGATGTCTTTCAAAGGCAACGGCTACCTGACCCATATTCACGACCATTGCTGACACCTGCTCCACTGGATAATGGGCCTTTTAAGACCCCACTGCACCCTCCTCCATCTCAGGATCCATATGGATCTGTGTCACAGGCATCAAGACGACTCTCTATTGACCCTTATGAAAGGCCTGCCTTGACACCAAGGCCTGTAGATAATTTTTCTCATAGTCAGTCAAATGATCCATATAGCCAGCCTCCCCTAACTCCACACCCAGCGATGAGTGAATCTTTTACTCATTCTTCAAGGGCTTTTTCTCAGCCTGGAACCATATCAAGGTCAGCATCTCAGGACCCATATTCACAAGCCCCAGGAACTCCACGCCCTGGTATCGAATCTTATTCTCAAACCTCAGGAACTCCTCGATCCAATCCAGACCCTTATTCTCAACCTCCTGGTACTCCCCGACCTAACACTATTGATCCATATAGTCAGCAGCCACCAACTCCCAGGCCTTCTCCACAGACAGACATGTTTGTTACATCTGCGGTGAATCAGAGACACACTGATCCATATGGTCATCATCTTGGAACATCAAGACCTGGGATTTCAGTTGCCTATACTCAGCCACCAGCAACGCCAAGGCCAAGAACTTCAGAGGGTTTTACTAGGTCCTCCAGTGTAAGACCAGCCCTCATGCCAAACCAGGATCCTTTTTTGCAAGCAGCACAAAACCGAGTACCAGGTTTACCTGGCCCTTTGGTCAGGCCACCTGATATGTGCTCCCATTCACCCAGGCCACCTGTGCCTGGCCTTACAGACACATTCAGCCGTGCTTCCCCATCTGCTGCTCGTGATCCCTACGATCAGCCTCCAATGACTCCCAGATCTCAGTCTGACTCTTTTGGAGCTAGTCAAGTTGTCCACGATCTTGTTGACCGTCCAGGTCCTGGGTCAGAGGGAAACTTCAGCACTTCTTCAAACCTTGCCGTAAGCTCCCAAGGACAGCAGGTCTCCAGTGTCTCCCAGCTTCCTGGACCCGTGCCAACTGCAGGAGGAACTGATACCCAGAACACTGTGAATATGTCTCAAGCTGACACAGAGAAACTGAGACAGGTAAACATTACAGTGTTTTCAAATGTTTTAAACATATTATCTGTGGAAGTTCCTCATTAAGTCAAATGGTAATTTCTACACAAATGTTAAAGTTTCTTTTTAAAATTATTATTTAGGGTTGATTAATATAAGGAAAAATGAAAATGATAAAATTAATGTCAATTAAATTCTATTTAACCTGGATCTTATTTCATTCTTCATGAATTTGTTGAAAGATCTTTAAATATGAAAATTCTTAACTTTTTATGGTGGTTATTTGACCAAGGGAAAAGACCCAAATCACCAGTTTTTGTTGTCATTTGTTTGGTTTGGGGGGGTGTCTGCATATTTAGTAGTTAAATATAAGTAGTGTTTTATGACACTTTAAAGCATTTTGAAATTTTAAACATTAATTTAGTCATATAATGGAAACACTGGAAGTTTTTAAAATGTTTAATTATAAATATCTGCAATTTTGTTTCTTTCTATTTAGCGGCAGAAGCTGCGTGAAATCATTCTTCAGCAACAACAGCAGAAGAAGATTGCTAGTCGCCAGGAAAAGGGGCCTCAGGATACACCAGTAGTACCTCATCCAGTGCCCCTTCCACACTGGCAGCCAGAGAGCATCAACCAGGCTTTCACTCGACCTCCACCTCCCTATCCCGGGAACATTCGATCACCTGTTATCCCTCCACTAGGACCTAGATATTCAGTTTTTCCCAAAGATCAACGTGGACCCTATCCTCCTGAGGTTGCTGGTATGGGGATAAGACCACATGGATATAGGTAATACTTTTAATTTCCCACTAGATTTAAGTTGATATTGGAAGAAGGAACTAGACAAATAGTATTATTGTGCCAGAAGTTATTACAGATTTCTACTTCTTTCATCACTGTGAGGTACAGTCATTATTTTTTTAAACTAAGGAAAGGTCATGGAGTTCTTCCCTCTAAGAACTCTAAAGCTTCTTGATAGACCCTTTGTCATTAAATATTGACAGAATATCTATAATCTTAATGATTTAGTTTACCATGCCAGCCAACTCATATCTTCCAAACTGTAGCTACTGCATCCTAATGAAGCTTCTTATTAATTGACAGACGATAATGGTACATTTTTACTCTTTTAGTTTAAATTGTAAGATGTTCTTAGAGAGCTGCAAATTGGAAAGGTGCCTTCCTTTAGAAACTCTGATACCACTGACTTGTAGAGTAGGCCGAGATGTATGAGAGCCCCAAACTTGCTAGTCTTATAAGGAGAGAGCTCTTTTCTTAAAAAATATTTATTTATTTATTTATTATGTATACAATATTCTGTCTGTGTATATCTCTGCAGGCCAGAAGAGGGCACCAGACCTCATTACAGATGGTTGTGAGCCACCATGTAGTTGCTGGGAATTGAACTCAGGACCTTTGGAAGAGCAGGCAATGCTCTTAACCCCTGAGCCATCTCTCCAGCCCAAGGAGAGAGCTCTTTAATGTGGCACACAATTTAATTTTGCACTATATCTGTTATATTTTTTATTTCATTTCCCTTTTTATTACACTTTAGTTGTAGTTTGTGCCCATTGCTGTTTTGTGTATTTAAAAATCTTGTGTGCGGAGAATGTGGTAGAAGAAGTGTATGTGGAGGTCAGAGATTGATGCCGTTTGTCTTCTATTACTCTTTACCTTATATTTTTGAGATAAAGTCTTTCATTCAACCTGGAACTCGCCAATATGGCAATACTAGCTTTCAAGTGAGTCTTAGGGATGCTTTTGTATCCCACCCACTAGAATTATAGGCATTTTTTTGCATGTGTGAAGGGAATACAAATTGTGATTGTCATGCTTGCTCAAGAGAAGTTCTCCCTCCCTTTCTCCCTCCCTGTCTTTCTTTTAAAATTCTATTTGGGTATGCAAGGCACACAACACATATGGCAGCCAAAGATCAACTTTGTGGAATCATTTCTGTCCTTCCTGTGTCCTGGGAGCCATACTCAGGTTGTTTACAGGGCAAGTGCTTTTCCTCATTGAGCCTTTCACTATCCCAGTTCTGTCTGTTTTTAAAAAAAAAAATTAAAGTTTTTTCATATTATGTATTTTGATCATGATCTTTTCTTCTCTCAAGTCCTCTCAGACTTGCATTTTCCCTGTCATTGGGCTTAGCAACAGTATTTCTCTTTATATGTATACATAGAGTAACTTAAAACTTTTTCTTTTCTCATTCCAATTCTAAATTAATCATCATTCTTAATTATTTGAATGTTTTGTGTTTTTCTTTTTTTGCTTTTAGATTTGGATTTCCAGGACCTGGCCATGGTCCCATACAAAGCCAAGATCGCTTCCATGTGCCTCCTCAACAAATACAGGGATCTGGGGTTCCTCTGCACATGAGAAGATCAGTGTCTGTGGAAATGCCCAGACCTTCAAATAACCCACCAGTAAATAATCCAGTTGGGCTTCCTCAGCATTTTTCACCACAGGGCCTGCCAGTTCCACAGCATAACATACTAGGCCAAGCATTTATTGAGTTGAGGCATAGAGCTCCTGAAGGAAGGTCGCGGTTGCCATTTGCTGCTGCCCCTGGCAGTGTTATAGAGTCACCTTCTCATCCCAGACATGGAAATTTTATTCCCCGGCCTGATTTTCCGGGCCCTAGACACACAGACCCTGTGAGACGACCTCCTCAGTGTCTACCTAATCAGCTACCTGTGCATCCAAATTTAGAGCAGGTCCCACCATCTCTGCAAGAGCAAGGTCATCCTGCCCACCAATCTTCTATGGTCATGAGGCCTCTAAGTCATCCCTTAGGTGGTGAATTTTCTGAGGTTCCTTTGTCTGCATCTACTCCAGCTGAAACAACACCCGATGCCCTGCAGGTAGCCAGTCAGCCCTCTGATGGTCTGGAGGAGAAGCTAGACTCTGATGATCCTTCTGTGAAAGAACTGGATGTGAAGGACCTTGAGGGAGTTGAGGTCAAAGACTTGGATGATGAAGATCTAGAAAATTTAAATTTAGACACAGAAGATGGCAAGGGCGATGACCTGGACACTTTAGGTAATTTGGAAACAAATGATCCTAACCTGGATGACCTCCTAAGGTCAGGGGAATTTGATATCATTGCTTACACGGATCCAGAACTTGACTTAGGGGATAAAAAAAGCATGTTCAATGAGGAATTAGATCTTAATGTTCCAATTGATGATAAGCTAGAAAATCAGTGTGTATCAGTTGAACCAAAAAAAAGGGATCAAGAAGACAAAACTATGGTTCTCAGTGATAATGATTTGCCACAGAAAAAATCCACTGGTACCAGTGAGATAAAGACAGAAGTCCTATCTCCACACCCTAAAGAAGAAACAACAAATGAAATGAAGAAAAGTGATGACAGTAAAGGTGATGCCGACACTCTGTGCTCTCAGGCTTCTGCGCATACAGACCAGAGTGAGAGGGAAAACACTTCTTTGCTGCCCACTGATCCAGATGTTCTTGAGAAAAGAAACAATCGGGAAAATGCTGGCTCTATCAATGCCGTTCAAGGGTCCACTCCTCTGCCTGCTCAGGATGTGATGAACTCTTGTGATATAACTGGATCAACTCCAGTCCTTTCAAGTTTACTTTCTAATGAGAAATGTGATAATTCAGACATTAGGCCTTTGGGGTCTTCCCCACCAACTCTGCCCATTTCACCATCCACTCATGGGTCAAGTTTGCCTCCTGCTTTAATAGCACCACCTGGCCCTCTTTCGGATAATGCCATGAATTCTAATGTAACAGTGGTCCCTAGGGTAAACCATGTTTTTTCTCAGGGTGTGCCAGTAAATCCAGGATTTATTCAGGGTCAATCATCAGTGAACCATAATTTAGGGACAGGGAAACCTACAAATCAAACTGTGCCTCTCACAGATCAGTCCAGCACCAATGGGATGTCTGGACCACAACAGCTAATGCTTCCTCAAACGTTAGCCCAGCAGAACAGAGAGCGGCCCCTCCTTCTAGAGGAACAGCCTTTGCTTCTACAAGATCTTTTGGACCAAGAGAGGCAAGAACAGCAGCAGCAAAGACAAATGCAAGCCATGATTCGTCAGCGGTCAGAGCCATTCTTCCCTAACATTGGTAGGAAATTCCTTGTGTCTCAAAATGAATTATTGGGGGCATTTGGGTACATGCAGCATGCTTCTAAGGTCTCATTATTGAAATTTTATTTGGAGTAGAGCACTGAGAATTTTCTGTCTTATTGAATCTTTAAACTAAAACAGGAATTTTAGATTCCTTCCAGGTCAGTCAGTCAGCATGATGAAAACTTTGAATTGTGACGTCATTCAATTCAGCTTTTTATAGTATTAATGGAAACTAGTCCTTTATTAGTTTTATCTGCCAGTTGTTACCAATGAATCTTTTTTCAGAATCATGAGAAGATAAATTTTAAAAAATTATGATAGAAATAAAGCTTCTTGTTTGTGTACAAGTGTTTGATAGTAATGGTTTGGTTCTTGCTTTCCCCACAGATGCTCCTTTCAACTTATTTTTGTTGATTTACTAATTTTAAGAAAAATAAAAATCCATGCAGCCCATATTCTTCAGTGCCCTGCCTTATAAGAATTAAAAATCAACAGGCACATATCTGAGGAATATTTTCTTTTAAACAATAATGACAACAAAAGCTTTTTATCAACATTGCAGTATAAATTCCATCATTTGATTCCTTTCCCACTGAGATGCAAAGAGATACTCTTTCAGTATCCTCTCAATGGTTTTATTATGTAGGTATATCCTAGAGACATTGGTAGTTTTTTCTTTCTTTCTTTCTTTTTTTTTTTTTTGTTGTTGTTGTTTTGTTTTGTTTTTTCGAGACAGGGCTTCTCTGTGGCTTTGGAGCCTGTCCTGGAACTAGCTCTGTAGACCAGGCTGGTCTCAAACTCACAGAAATCCGCCTGCCTCTGCCTCCCTAGTGCTGGTATTAAAGGCGTGCACCACCACTGCCCGGCAGTTTTTTCTTTCTTTTAAAAACTGATAACTAATTTAGTGGAATTCTTTAGTTTTGGAAATAACTGCAAATTCTTACTCCTTTTGTTGCATCTCTAAAGAAATCATTCTAATTAGCATTGTAAAAGTTTGAACCAATAAGAGTTTGAACAATATACCTGTATATTACTGTTATGATTACCTATGGACTGGCAGACTTGTTTTATTTACTTAGAGTTATGGATAACTGAAATGTAGCTAAATTCAAGATTAGGTTGTCACCACTTTTGGATTCTCCTATGTAGCATAGAAACATATAATGATTAAAGAAAATAAGAATCTATAAATTATGTAATAATTGTGATACTTAAGTTTACCACTTCGTATATATTGAACCATGAACTTGAACTATGAAATAAGTAATGCCAACATACATTTCTTCTTTAGATTTTGATGCAATTACAGACCCTATAATGAAAGCCAAAATGGTGGCTCTTAAAGGCATAAATAAAGTGATGGCACAGAACAATCTGGGCATGCCACCAATGGTAATGAGCAGGTAGGTGGAAGTGCTCTTCTTCCTGGGTATGTGGATATGCATGGAAACACTGATGCTTCTTAGAAAGAGGTCATAAAAACTCAAAAATCTATCTTCTGAACATGAAGAATATTTAAATTCAGCTGTATATGATCATACGTAAAGTGTTATGCAGATGCAAGGAATGAACTTCCACTAGGTTTTTTTTGTTTTGTTTTGTTTTTAGGGAGAATAAATAGAATAAAATAATACATACACATTGGGAAGACTGACTTGGTCATTGACAACATCAAACTTTTTGTGTGTGTGGTTTTTTTTATTTAAGTAAGTATTAGCACTAATAGATTTTTTTCATTTGAGAAGCTCAGTGGTTAAGGAAAATATAAATTCAGTTCTGAAATGAAATATTCCCAAACTGACTTTGGATTCGAGAAGGGGATATTTCGATACTGGTAGTTGAATAATTTTAACACCTAACAGAAAAATTTGTGCATTCAAGAAGGTTAAAGTTAGAGTAGTTATGTACCCCAGTGGAGTATTTTCTAAATCTTGATCATTTTCCAACTTCAAATTTTTTTTAAATACAGTTTCTTTGCCCTACTACAGACCTACTAGATGGGGATGTCTAGGGATACTGCCTGTATGCCTGTGTTTTTGACTAGCACCTTGAATGGCTCTGTAGTTGTATTGCTGTTTTTGACTTGTGTCAGAACAGTAAACAGATCCGTAATGATCTTACTGAAAAATTATAAAGGGGAGAGTAAATGATTATGGAATTGAATATAGAGTCTGTATAGGTTAAAGATACAAGCATATGCTTTAGAGAACTGTGCAGATACTCTGGGTATGATTAAGGTGCATTTTTTTAGATCAAAATAGATATAAGTGATTTGTGAAGATTTTCATTACTGAGCAGGATTTATTTATTAGCGCTGTTCCTCTCACAGGGTAACTTCATGGCATAAGTCTTTCAAAGCTTAAAACATTTGAAATTCTTCTCAGATATATAATAAAAATACAAAATTGAAAAGAAATGAACTATATTTGAAACACAGTTTTAATATATGATTATATTGATAAGCATGTATCGTAGTACTTTAACAAACTTAGCAGTAAATTTCATAACTACCACAATTTCAAGGTAATGATTGGCAATGACCTACTAAGTATATAAAATACTTGATAGGAAAATGTGTTTCCTACTGGTGAGCATGTAGTACTGGTATTTTTATTATTATTATATTTTAACTTGATAGTCAGAGACTAGGAAATGCTAGAATTTTTTAGCTTTTAATTTAAGGGCCTCAGAATTAGAAATCTAATTGTGTCTGAGTTTGTTAGACATGCAATACTTTGTCAGCCACATGGTAAGTGTACTGGTGACTGTTCTGAGTGCTTTGCAGAACAAAGATAGTCCCTTCTGAGTGTAGTGTGGTATGTTAATGATATGGGCAGACAGCCAGTGACCAGAGCTATACTAGGGAGAAGGGAGATAAATTAGTCAAACTTCTGAATAAGAAATCACAAATATATACTCTTAAGTCTAATGACATAAATGCTTCTTTACAATATTTGGGATATATTTTGAAATCTTTTTTTATTTGGTTTTTCAAGACAGGATTTCTCTGTTTGTATGTCTTAACATGTTAAAGCGTTCAGTGACTCAGTAGTATAGGCATGTTTTCAAATAAGCCATAATGATTCTGTGGCAGTTATTGGCTTAATTAGAATGTTTCTCCAGATAGATATATCAATAGAGGTTTGTCACTAGTTTTGTTTTTTTTAACTTTAAACTATGTTTAACCATTAGATATAAATACATATGAGAATGAGTAAAATTTTTTGAGACAATTCTTTATATATAAGTAGGACCTCCCCTCAACCCTTTTACCCAAGCCCCCAGTGTCTCATTCTGTTGCCTAAGCTGGCTTGGAACTCAACCTGGCCTTGAGTTTGTGGCATTCCTCCTTCCTCAGCCTCCTCATGAATCATAATGTTCAGTTTACCTGTTCATTTTTAATAGATTACAATTGGGAAAAGTTCTTATTTTATACATTAAAGCTAGATTTTCACCATAATTGTATCCTAAAAAATATTTTGGCTCCTGTAAGAGCCCCAGCTCTGGATGGAATAGCTTAGCTGACTTCTTATGCAGTCCTCATGAAGATAGCTGTCCAATCATCCTGAGCTTTCATCCATAGTGAAAAGAAAGTGCTGGGTGCATACTTGATGAAGTTAAGGGAAGAGCTGTTAAACACCATGAAGATGGTTGTAGTAAGTCTCAGATGGGAAACATTGCCACTGCTCTTCTCTTCCTTAGAAGAGAACATTATTAGGCACCTATGTGACTGGTTCTCAGCTCATCGTTTGATACTGTGTGCTTCCTTTACAGATTCCCCTTCATGGGCCCATCAGTGGCTGGAACACAAAACAGTGAAGGCCAGAGCCTGGTGCCTCAAGCTGTAGCTCAGGTAATGCTGCTCAAATCACTCATTTATGGAGGACACATGGATCTATGTCTTACTAAAGCCAAATCATAGCCAAATCCCTCCTAGAAAGGAATAGGGGCCAATCTTCTGGCAACACAGTTGAATACAGATGTATTGTTGCTGTGTAAATAAAATACAGATTTTAAATACTACAATTTCTGCAAAGGACTTGCACACATTAAAGATAAAAAGCCACTTGGAAGGAGACTAAGTGCTTTGGGCTTCTGGCTTTGTATTCATTTATTACTCCTGAAAGACATTTCATATCCTGTTCATTGGAATTATTCCATCACATTTAAAATGTAAAACTGCTGGCAACAGGGAAAAATGTCTGTAATCATTCTATTATGTATAATCATTCTGTCAGATGACTTTGTGTGACTTTTGAGCATTTATAATCAACTTTAAGTGTAAACATTGATGCTATGTTCATGGTATCAAGTCTGAGAGCAATAACTTTTCATGTGTTAGTTTCTTTGTTGATTTTTAAAACATGTATCTGTTTGGTACAGGTGAACCTTTTTCTGTGTACTTTTGGGATTATCATCTACTCTGCCAGTTATAATTTATATTTATTATACAGATAATTCTTGGATTTTCCTTATTAAGAGAGAAACACCCTTTGATACACTGGAAAGGAATAAGCATAGTTGAGTTTTTAAAATTCTCAGTTTTTCTGTGAATTCAGGGTGCACTTTCATCAAGTTCTTGAGCCAGTCTTTACTGCTGTTTCAAATGTTACACCAGCTCTCCTGCAGTACTGGAAGATTGAAAATGCCATATTCTGACTGTTGAATACAGCTCATGTCTAACAGAACTTGTATCAAATGAGTAAATGTTTTTTTTTCAAGGTTCTATTTATCAGGTTCTTGTCAGGAAACTGTGACATTATCAGCTATTTAATCACTTTGAAAGAAACAAGGCAGTAGTTAGAACATAGGACTAACATTATAATGAGTACATTTTCTTTTATATGTATACTACATTAATTCTTGCTATAATTGGCCTTTTGCTATACAGTCCTATTTAGTGAATCTATAACATGTGTTTATGAATTTTTTGACCAAAAAAACAGGTAGGCATCATTAAAACATCAGATTTCATGTGAATTTTTAGCTTAACCATGACAATATTTGATTTACCCTTGTATTATATTTCAGATGAATAATTTATTTCCAACAAAATATGGAAAATATAGTTCAGAGATAGAAATAAATGTTCAGATATTAAAATGTTGCCCAACTAATTTATTCTAGTTTTTATAAGAAAAGAAAAATTTTATAGATGTTTTAGAAAATTAAAATTTTTCTATTTTTTTTCATTTTTTCCTGCATTTTGAAGTTTTTCCCCCCTTAAACTGAAGTATGGAATTAAACATATCTGTAAATTTTACTTATTTTAGGATGGCAGTATAACACATCAGATTTCTAGGCCTAATCCTCCAAATTTTGGTCCAGGCTTTGTCAGTAAGTATAAATCTAATAAGTTACCTGTTTTCTGGGGGTTTGCTTGTTTGACTGTATCTGTGTTGTTTGGAGACCTCGGAGTTAGTGTAGGAGTGTTACCTAAGCCTGAGTGCCTCCTCTGTTACCAGCGCTCACTGTCCTCTAGGCATCTGTACATCAAGGCATGTGTTTTCATTGCTTTTTTTTTTCTGCTGTGCATGAAGAATTAGTTAGAAATAAATACTTTAATGCAAGAAAATCATCTTCCCTATTTTCTTCAACATTGTTGCTCTTTTTAAAATAGATATGGCACTTTCCAATCAATAGCATTAAACCACGTTTGCTCTCATGACAGTCTGCCTATGACAAGGACACTAATTGGGGAAAAACAAAGGGAATATGTTTTAAAGAATCTGGGTTGTAGCATGGTGTGAAGGTCAAGTGTGCAAGATGCCACTGAATCCTTCTAGCTGTCCTTAGGGGTCCCAAGGTGGTTCAGGATAGCATTTAACGTTCCCTCAAACTGAACCTTTCGGAAATCTTCAGACTGTTTAGCTAACTTTTTTCACCATTATCTTTCATTTTGCTCACCTCTGCTCTCCTGGTTCCAGAAACCAGAAAGGCTTTCCTTGCGGTAGGTCTCATTCTACCAGAAGCAGAACTTCTGAAACCTTGTGAAAAAGCCTGTTCTTGAAAATGCCCTTCAAATTTAGTGCACTAGATTGCACATTCATACATATACTAGAACTTTTGGGTTTAGGAACAAACCCAAAGTCTGACCTTTTGAAATTCCCCTGCATTAATTATGATCATAATTTGAATACATATTTGTATTAAAAACAAGTAAACTACTATAACCAACTGGCTTTTTCTGGCTGTATTGTGCCCATTGGATTTGGTTGGATCTTAATGTATGACAATATTCTGTTATCATTGATGTTATTTTCAGCTAATGTCCTTCTAGGATTGTGATTTTCTTTGTCTTGTAGTCAGTGAAAAAGGAATACTCAGAATTTTTTACTACATGAGATGACCTTTTTTGGAGACGGCATCAGTGGAATAAAATGCTCTAAGAGAACAATGAGGGAATATTAGTATGAGATGAACAATGAGGGAATATTAGTATGAGATAAGACGTGATGGGGAGAGGCATTAGCAGTCTTAAGAGTTGAGGAACTGTTTGCTTGGTTAGCTTTCACCTCCCCTGGTAGACATAGAAATTACAAAATTAATGAGTTAGTGTTTTCAAGTCACATGTTTCCTTTATAAAATGTAGATTTCGCTGGGCGGCAGTGGCGCACGCCTTTAATCCCAGCACTCGGGAGGCAGAGGCAGGCAGATCTCTGTGAGTTTGAGACCAGCCTGGTCTACAAGAGAGAGTTCTAGGACAGGCTCCAAAGCCACAGAGAAACCCTCTCTTGAAAAACCGAAAAAAAAAAATGTAGATTTCAGATTGCTTCTTTCTAATGTTTTCTGGGTTTCACCTCCCTGTTTAATATATGTTTTCCCCCCCACCACTACTAAGATATAGGGAAGACAGTATCAATTGAGAGAAATCAGTTTGGGAAATGACTACCTAATCCATGCTCTGGAATTTAGTGGGATATATTTTCCTTGCCTCTACGATCTGTAAAATTGAATTAATAAAATGCACATACAATTTAATATTCAGTTTGGATTATGGATTAGATAATTTGATGGTTCTTTTGGAAGATCGGAATTGCAGAATTTACAAATATCAAGTTAACCAATGTTTTAATCAAGCATTCTCTGGCTTTCTTGAGTAAGCTTTCTAAAAGCTGATACTTTATAGTTAGGTAGGGCTCTAATATTTAGAATTTTGTTTTCAATTTTTCTTTTAAATATCCACAAAGAAATTGTATCTTCTTACAAATGAACTTGTTTAACTTTTAGTAATCTTGAACTCTTTAGAAACTAACACACTTTTAATTTTGATTTTCCCCTCAGATGATTCCCAGCGTAAACAGTATGAAGAATGGCTGCAGGAGACTCAGCAGCTTCTTCAGATGCAGCAGAAATACCTTGAAGAACAAATTGGTGCACACAGAAAATCCAAGAAAGCTCTTTCAGCCAAACAGCGCACAGCCAAGAAGGCAGGGCGAGAGTTCCCGGAAGAGGATGCAGAGCAGCTCAAGCATGTTACTGAGCAGCAGAGTATGGTTCAGAAACAGCTCGAGCAGGTACTAGACAAGTATTTAAATGGATGGAAGTCGTTCACCATTGAAGAGCTGTTTTGGTGTGGCATTTATTCAATGGCTCAGGATTTTATATGCTGTTAAATGGCATGCAAATTATACTACACTAGGATCTCTTAATACCTGAGGAAGTAGCTGTCTAGTCCTCTCTGAGTGATGCTTGCTTTCATTTACCAGCCTACTGGTTGTCAGTCATTCAATAATCCTGGAATGATTGGATAAAGTAGCTATTTCAATTGTACTAAGAAATCACTGCATCAGGTATGGTGGTACACACCTCTAATCCTAACACCTGGGAGGCAGAGGCAGGTAAATCTCTGAATTCCAGGCTATCCCTGTCTAAATAGTGAGTTCCAGCCCAGCTAGGGCTACATAGCAACCCCCCCCCAACACACATACACTTTATTTTTTAAAGAAAAAAAAAAGAAAATTAAGTCACTGTGCCATACATATGCTCTCATATCATTTGATAGGTTAAGGCTAACAGAGATACTTTATGTTGAAATAAGAATCCGATCTAACAAGTATTCGGTTGCCTCCATGTTTATCTTTACCATGTCCTTTGATCTCTGATTTCTAATGAAAGTTCATATATAGCATTTGAATGACTATAAATATGGTTGGTGTTTTTGTTTTTTCAAGACAGGGTTTCTCTGTATCCCTGGCTGGAACTCACTTTGTAGTACAGGTTGGCCTCAAACTCACAGAGATTGCCTCCCGAGTAATGCATGACTAATAAAAGCTCAGAAGAGACAGAAATTGGGGTTGAACCTAAAAGTCAGAAAAGCAAAGCAGCTAGCCACTGGCTCTTAGCTCTACTTCAATCTGAAATGGCAACCCTGTCTCCAGGAATCTCAGAATAAGACTGTCTGAGAACTGCCTCCTCCTGTTTTATAATTGTCTCTAGTTCTGGGATTAAAGATGTGCACCATTACCACCTGGTTTCTATGGCAAACTAGTGTGACTACTGGGATTAAAGGTGTGTGTCATCGCTGCCTGGTCTGTAAGGCTGGCCAGTGTGGCTGTTTTACTTTCCTGCTCTCCAGGCAAGCTTTATTTATTAAAATACAAACGAAATGCCACTATGCCTGAGTGCTAGGATTAAAGGCATAGGCCATCATTGCCTGAACTTCATACTATATTTTTATATTTATTTCTTATTCTCATCTTAAGAATCATCATTAAGTAAAGGATAGAGCAATAGTTCAGTGGTACAGTGCTTACCTAACATACATGAGATACTAAGTTTATTCTCAAGTGCCTTCAAATCAGTAACAGTAAACTTTAATCCCAGCTCTCAGGAGGCAGAATTCTCTGAATTAGAGGCTAGCCTGGTCTACAGGTTAGCCAGAGCTGTTTCACAGAGGAACCCTGTCTTAAAAACAAAATAAACAAAAAACAGTAACATAAAAGAGGAAAAGAAAAAACTAGAATATCTTGAAAAGGTATAGACAGAAGTTTCTGTCCCTCTGGGTCCCACAGCTGTTCAGTCCCAAAGAAATACACAGAGGCTTATTTAATTATAAACTGTTTGGCCTATTATCTTAGGCTTATTATTAACTAGCTCTTACAACTTAAATTACCCTAATTCTTGTCTATGTTCAGCTGTGTGACTTGGTACCTCTTCTCAGTGAGGCATTCTCATCTTGCTTCCTCTGCATCTGGCTGGTGACTGACTCTGCCTTTCTTCTTCCCAGAATTCTCTTAGTCTGGTTGCCTGGCTACTGACCAATCAACATTTTATTAAGCTAATACGACTGATAAATCTTTACAAGGTACAAGAGCATTGTCCCACAGCAAAAAGGGACTTATTTCCAAAAAATGAAACCATTTTGCTGTTTTCTTTCATTATATACTAGGTATTTCTAAGAATTGTTTAAGGTTATAAAGAAAGTTTTAAAATTACTTTGAATTTTAAAAGTTTAAAATGAAGTGTTCAAGATGAGTCCATAGCTCACTCAGTTATTTACCTTAATGCATTAGTACCATAGGGTTCTTATAAGTGTTTATAGGCTAGACACAGTGGCACATACTTGTTCTAGCTAATTGAAAAGGCTGAAATGGAAGAATTATTTGAGTTCATGAGTTTAGTACCAGCCTGTGTAACACAATGAAATCCCATCTCAAGGAGAGAAAAGGAAAAAAGACACCACCTCCCACCACCACAAAGTTTTGGGATAATTAAAGAAAGTTTAGTGTATTGGAACAATATATAGTAATAAAATGAATGAAGCTACTGATACATGCATACAACTTGTATTTCAAGAGTATTACAGTGAGCAAAAAGAAGCTATTTCCAATAATTTATGTCACATTGTAGTGATAAGAGTTACAGAGATAAACAGTATATTAGCAGTAACTATGGGGAAGACAGAAAGAGTTTGATTCTAAAGAGGAGACATGGGCAAGTTTTCTATTGATTACGGTAATGACTATAATTTCTCTGTGTACTAATAATGCAGAACTTAAACTTTGTCTTTGTTTTAAGTTGCAAATTATAAAGAAATCAAAATATTATTATTAGAGGCAGACAAGAGATTCATAGTGTATGTGTTCATAGAAATTGTAAGTGTTCCCTGTGTAATGAAACACTTCAGGAAACCCCTCTGTCTTGTATTATCTGACCTTGTCTACAACTTGAAGGTATTGTTATCATCATCACTTGATACTTAAGGAAACTGGCAAGTTTGTCCAGGCCAGGTTGCATGCTTGCTCATTAGTTAACTGTTAGATTAGGGCTTTGGATTCAGCTGTCTTTGTCTAAGACACAGATTAAAGCACAATGTTCCCACAACATGGTAATTATACTATTTTCATTGATTAACAAACTAGGACTATTACAGAATGAGAGCTTCTTTTCTCTTTAGATTCATTCTCTAGACCTATATTCATTGATGGTAAATACCTCTCTGTAAAGTAGATAATTACATAATATTTTTAGTCGTTTTTCTGCTTATGATGAATTTTATCTCAAAAGTATCTTGCTGAGTAGAACCAACATAATTTTGATGGAAGCCTAGTTTTTTGCCAATCAATTAATGAAATCCTATTTATGAGATAATACACTTTATTTGAAAAATTAGGCAGGCCCATACTTACCACACGGTTGTCTGTAACACACTGTAATCTCAGTAAGAAAGTAGTTTATAGATTTTGTTTGTGTGAACTGGAGAATGAACCTAAGTCTTTGCACTTACTGGTTGTCTTAGTTTCTTTTCCTGCTGCTGAGTCAATAGTAACTTGTAGGAGACCAGCTGTCCAGACTAGAATAATCACACAGAAACTGTATTAATTTCAACTCTGCTTGACCAATAGCTTAGGCATATTCCTGGCTAACTCTTATATTTTAAATTAACCCATTTCTATTAATCTGTATTGCCACGAGGCTGTGGCCTACCAGGTAAAGTTCTGGCATATCACTCTCCTTTGGCAGCTATATGTTGTCTCCCTGACTCTTCCTACTCTCTCACTATTTCTACCTGCCTTTACTCTACTAAGCCATTGACCAAAACAGCTTTATTCATTAATCAATAAAAGCAACACTTATACAGAAGGACATCTCACATCATAACTTAAGGAAGAAAGGATTTATTTTATCTTCTTACATCTGTTATCATAGTCAAGAAACCGCCCCCCAGGCATACCCAGAGGCGCATCTCCCAAGTGTTGCTAGATTGTCAAATTGACAAGCTAACCATTATCCCAGATAAGCACTCTACCCCTGAGTTTTAATCCCCACCAATAGTGATGTTTTTAGAAGTAGTAAGAAATGACAGAGACAGGATTTGAGATAACTTCATTGTGTAAAGACGCTTGTTTCCAAGCCTGAGAACCTTAGTTTAATTGTTGGAACTCATAGTGGAAGGACAGAATCAACCCTAAAAGTTGGCCTAAATTCCATGCTTATGTGTGTGCACATTCTCAATCACATTCTTCAAATGTCAGAAGAAAGACATGGAAGACCCTGTACATATTCCAGATATTGTTCCATGTACTCTGTACATCTCATTGCCCCTGTTATTAATCTAGTCTAATTTTTAAGTTCCAACCTGTAAACTGGTAAGAAAGACCAAAAAGAGGTAGGAATGGAATGGCAAGGTGGCTTAGTGGGTAAAGGTGTGTGCTACCAAGCCTTATAGCTTGAGTTCAATCCCCCCCGAACTTATTTGGTGGAAGGATGGAAACCACTCCTGCAAGTTGTCCTCTGACCGTCACACACACATACATAAAGTAGATTTAAACAAAACTTTAAAAGACCAAACAAAAAGATAGAAGTTAAACACTACTGGAGAGGAGACTGAACACTTTTATTTTGCAGAATATATGCTAGCTTGCCTGGGAAATCAAGTACGTAAATTCGTTTACTATTAAAAGTATTGGGTTAAATATGTTAATACAAAATGTATATGGTGACCGCTTTTTAAAGTGTGTGTGTCACTTTGTAACCTTCTTCCTCAACTTTCTAATGAGCAGGTGGGTGTCCTCAGAAAATGCATTACATCTTCATAATGTTTGTCTAAAAGAACAAATTAATTTACCTTTGTAAGTATATATTAAGAATCAAAGAAAAATAAAGCCAGGTATTATGGTGCACGCCTTTAATCCTAGCACTCAAGAGGCAGAAGCAGACAGATCTCTGAGTTCGGGGCCAGCCTGGACTGCATAGAGAGAGACCCTGTCTCAAAAAAACAAAACAATGGAATCTAATTAGAAACTTGAAAATAATCACTTCAGAGCTTACACAGGTTTCAGAAATTATAATTTGAATGTGTCACTAACCAAATTTAGCGTTTTACCAATTTTTTAATCTGAGAGAGGAAATGGCATATTTGCTAATAATTCTTATTTTAAAACGTCATTTTATGTAATTAAAAAATGGAATTTTAGCCAGATCTTGGTGCATACCTTTAATGCCAGTATTAGGAGGCAGAGGCAGGCAGATATCTGAATTTGAGGCCAGCCTGGTCTACAAAGTGCATTAGGACAGCCAGTGCTCTACAGAAAAACCCTCTCTCAAAAAACAAAACAAAATAATAAATTTCATTAAATGGTTACAATTTTAGTAATTATTCTTACCTTGTATAGTAATGTGACTTCTATGACATTATACTTTGTTGTTTTGTTTTATCTTACTGTTAGATGTGTTGTGGTTTAAATAGCATATGAATTTAATACTTATTTCAGAAAATTAGTTTTGAATTTTTTGTGGATATTTAATATGTGAAGAACTTTCACAAGCAAAAAATTATTTTAATATTTTTGTTTGTGTATACATGTTCAAATGTAGTACAGCATACATGTGGTCACAAGATTTAGGAATTGGATGTCTACCTCTGTCATGTGGGTCCCAGGTATCTAATTCAGATCATAGGCCACCAAAACTATCAACCAGTATTTTAGTATAGTACCTGCCTTATATATGCTTTAGTAGTAATTACTTTTATTGTTTCAGATTCGTAAACAACAGAAAGAACATGCTGAATTGATTGAAGATTATCGGATCAAACAGCAGCAGCAACAACAGCAGCAACAGTGTGCCCTAGCCCCTCCCATCCTCATGCCAGGGGTTCAGCCCCAGCCACCTCTTGTTCCAGGTGCCACTCCACCCACCATGAGCCAACCCACCTTCCCCATGGTGCCACAGCAGCTTCAGCATCAGCAGCACACAGCAGTCATCTCTGGCCATTCCAGCCCTGCTAGAATGCCCAGTTTACCTGGATGGCAACATAACAGTGCTCCTGCCCACCTCCCCCTTAACCCTTCTAGGATTCAGCCCCCAATTACCCAATTATCTTTAAAAAATTGTGCACCTACCCCAGGGGCAGTGTCAAGTGCAAATCCACAGAGTGGACCACCACCTCGAGTGGAATTTGATGACAACAACCCTTTCAGTGAAAGTTTTCAAGAGCGTGAACGAAAGGAGCGCTTACGAGAACAGCAGGAAAGGCAGCGAGTCCAACTGATGCAAGAAGTAGATAGACAGAGAGCTCTACAGCAGAGAATGGAGATGGAGCAGCATGGTCTGATGAGTGCTGAGCTCGTCAACAGGACACCTGTGTCCCAGATGCCATTCTACACTTCTGACAGACCCTGTGACTTTTTGCAACCCTCAAGACCCCTTCAGCAGTCTCCACAACACCAGCAGCAAATGGGGCCAGTTTTACAGCAGCAGAATGTTCAACAAGGGTCTGTTCATTCACCCCCAAACCAAACTTTCATGCAAACCAATGAGCGAAGGCAAGTAGGACCTCCTTCCTTTGTTCCAGATTCACCATCTGCTCCTGGGGGGAGCCCAAACTTTCATTCTGTTAAGCAAGGACCTGGAAGTCTTTCTGGGTCCAGCTTTCAGCATTCCCCATTGAGGCCTCCATTCCCACCAGTTTTATCAGGAACACCTCCAGGAGCTAATAGCAATGTCCCATGTGGCCAAGACCCTGCTGTAACCCAGGGCCAAAATTATCCAGGATCAAGCCAGTCTCTCATTCAGTTGTATTCTGACATAATCCCAGAAGAAAAGGGGAAAAAGAAAAGAACAAGAAAAAAGAAAAAAGATGATGATGCAGAATCCACCAAAGCACCATCAACCCCTCACTCAGACTCAACTGCTCCACTCACCCCAGGCATCTCTGAAACTACCTCCACTCCTACAGTGAGCACACCCAGTGAGCTTCCTCAGCAAAGAGAACAAGAGGCAGCAGAGCCAGTTTGCCCACCCACTCCCAGTATCGCAGAAAATACTCCCAGTATAGAGTCAGAAAATAAACTTCCCAGCAATGAATTCATAAAGGGAACTCTAAATCAACAGACACATGTTAATTCAGATGCAGACAAGAACCCAATGGAACCCCCCAGCAAAGCTGAAGAAATAAAGCTGGAAAAGGTTGAGGCAGAGTCATGCCCACGTCAGGAGGAGGCCCATGTGGAAGAGAAAACTGGTAGTAAGATTGAAGATACCATGGCTGGTCCTGTCTCCTCAGTACAGTGTCCTTCCCATTCTGCTGGAGCCCCTGTTACCAAAGGAGATACAGGAAATGAACTACTGAAACACTTGTTAAAAAATAAAAAGGCCTCTTCCCTTCTAACCCCGAAGCCTGAGGGCACTTTGTCTTCAGGTGACAGCTCTGCAAAGGACGGTAAACTGGCTGAGAAACAAAACCCAGCAGAAGGATTGGTAAGTGTCAGTTGTGAAAACTGTTTTCAAGCTATTTTAGTGGATTAGTATCAACAAATTACTATTTTTAAAACTATTTTGCGGCTTTTTTACTCTAAAGAAACATTTTTTTTATTTCTGTGGAACCCTATTTTTGCTTGTATTTACAAAATGTATTAGTAACTTTTTGCTTGTGATATAAAGCAAACATATTGTTGTAATGTATGCCTTTCAGCTGGTTATCACAACCAAGTTGGACTAACTATAGCAAACCTTTATAAGTGCATAATTTCCATTAGCCTCTTTAAAATTTAGAAGACAGCTCCTGCACTTGTCTTACTTGCCTTGAGTACTCTCAGGGATCACCCTGATTGGGAACCTATGGTGTCATAAAAACACGATTTTAGATGTGGATACTATTTCCATCTTTGTAGTTTTCTATGTATCGATATTCTACCCATTTTAAGTGTTAACATTGGACTTGCTTTTCATTTCTATGACAGACAATTTTCAGTACACACTTTGATTATAGGGTAACCCCATTTCAGTGAACTTCATTAAGGTGTTCCACAAGCAGGTGTTCTCTGTCTTTGGAATAGGTCTGTTTGTTGCTTTGCTCCTTGTCTTTTATAGATAGTGACGGTTTAATGCACTCACACAGCTTCCCTGGGGTGCTGCTCAGTTGGAATTTTATAATTTTCATATTTTACTTGAAGTGCAGTAGTGTTTTTTCTTGTCCAAACTTGCAATTTTAAGAACGATGATACTTGTCTTCTTACAATGATTGGCTGTAATTGGCTGGCTGTAATCTTTCTCTGTTGTCGTCTACCATTCAGTAGAGATTGAGCGTTGCCCCAGCAGTTGTTACTTTTGTCTAATTTGCGGTTGTGGTCTCTTCCTTTTAATTTATTCTTTGAGAGTTTCATGCATGCATACAGTGCATCTCGTGGTTGTGCTTTTCTAGTTGTTTGTTACCAGTAAATATGCTGCCCAGGCCCAATCCCTGGCTGCTGTCTCCAAGGCATTTTGCCTCTGGGAATGCTGAATGCCCTCTTCCCCAGGACCTTGGTCCCCTGCCCACTGTGCTCTCTGTTCCATGTGCTGCACCCCCTTCTTTTCTCCTATCTTTTCCTAATTTCTTTTTCTTTTGTGAAACTTGGTTCTGAAATCTTGTAGATAACTTCCTGACTTGACCAATCACAGATGTGTGTGGATCATGTGTTCATATCACATCTGCTATAGCATTACTCACATAGTATCTACCTTCAGCATGTTCATACTAAAATTTGTGCCATATAAGAATGTTTAATGGCACAGGGAAGCAGGCACATGTCAAGTATAAAAAGCAGAAACTAATATATGATTATGAGCACAAGGTATAAACCCCTCTGATTAAAACAAAACAACAAAAACCATGTTAAGCTGTACATGGTGGTACTCACCTGTAATCTCAGCACTCAAGAAGCTGAGGCAAGAAGATTGCTGCAAGTTTGAGGCTAGCCTGAGCTACAAAATAAACCTTTTATTCAAAACATCAAAATAATATAAGAATAAAATAAAAAATTTTACTTATACTTTAAAATATAGTATCTGCTTTTAGGATAATTGTGAAAATTAGAGATAATGTCTGAAAGCAATTAAAGTGGCTGTGGTATGCATACTTAACATGCTTGCTTGGTCAGTCTCTCATAAGCCAATTACAGAATTCATAGGCCTTTGCAACTGAAAGTTCACTCCTTGAGGACCAGCAGCATGCACGTCACATACCAAATTTCTTGTACTGCTATAGTTGTAAAATCAGAATATATCATTCAGCAAGATCCCCCTGGTAATATGATGTGCTAATGCTGGGGAAATGTTGCAGGCTTCCCTACATAATCATGGTAGCCCTGGTAAGACAGAGATTGCTGGTTCATTTGGTTTAAGGTTGGACCAGAGGCTGCTCTGTTTCTCTGATACTGCTCTTGGAGAATCAGGGATCTACCCAGGCACAGGCAATGTAAGTCTGCTTCAACCTCCTCCGTTCTTTGTATAAGCTAAGAATGGGGTTTTTTTTTGTTTTTGTTTTTTGTTTTTTTTGTATTTTTCAATGGTTAGGAGAAACCTAAGAAAAGGTAGTCATTTGTGATAAATGAAAATCTTTTGAAATTTTAATTTGTCCATGAATTTTAGAAGTTTTGTTGAACCATGGCCAATTCATTTGTAAAAAGCATAAGGCTGCTTTTGTAGTACTAGACCAGAGCCAACAGTTCAGACAAACTGTATAGCTCATAAGCTAAAATCATTGCCCTATTTCCCTTTATCTATAATTTTGCCATCAATATGATATTACTTAGAACATAACTAGAAACTATAATTTTCAAAACATTCAAAAATTATATGCAGAATTGATTTACTAAGTTTTGCAACTATAGTTATCAGTAATAAGCCACTAATACTAATTTTAGAAATAAGAAAGCATGTAAAATATTCCTATGTTTTGATATTGGTACCTATAGTCTTAGCTAAAACCTTTTTCAAGGCTTGTATTACTCTCACTTCTTCGTAACCATGAAGGCAAAAGGAAAGGAAAGGAAGCTAGACACAGAGATGGATTCTTGCAGAGGACTTGAGTTTAGTTTCTGCACCCACATAGTCGCTTGTAACCATTTGTAACTCCAGTTTCAGATGATCAGTGCTCTCTTCTGACCTCCACAGGCACCAGCCATGTATATGGTGTATATATGATGTATACCTACAGATAAAATAGCCGTACACCTCCATAAACAAAATAAATATATCTTTTTAAAAGCAAAGGAAAGATTAATTTGCTATCATCTGTGTTCTCTTTTTTTGACTAAGTATATAGCCATTAGGCTTTTCATTCACGTGTAGAATTTGACACTAGTTTGAGGGGTCAATATGACATCTTACTACTTTCTAGCAGCTGTTCTCTCACCTCAGATGCATGGGCTTTAAAATGTTCCTGGAACCTGTGGATTAGCTCCAGATCTCAGATTATAACAGTTTCTAGCTCTTATGGGGGATCAAAAATAAATCACCAAGACACAATAATTTGGTACAAGTAAATGTAGCAAAGCTGCCCAGTCATTTGGCTTGGTGCCTCCTTGACTTCAGCATAGATAGTGAGGAGTCATACTTCATTATTCTATCTAGGAGTTTCAAACTTCCCTACAATGCTGAGGCTGGCTATTTTTCATTTTTAATATACCTGAATACAGAGGGAAAGGGGAACAATTATTTCAGAAAACCTCACTGTGTAACTTCCCTTCTTAACATGTGATGCCGTATTAGAAATGTGAGTCACAGGATGGAGCTGGTCTAGCATGAACTAAGAATCAAACATGTGGGTAGTTACTTACTTCTTAACCTTTCCAATTACATTAGCAAACTTTGGGGGCTCAAATGCAAGGTGGTTTTGGAGGTGGCAACAACCAGTTGCCAAAATCAGATGGAGGAAGTGAAACCAAGAAACAGCGAAGTAAACGGACTCAGAGGACGGGGGAGAAAGCAGCACCTCGCTCAAAGAAAAGGAAGAAGGATGAAGAGGAAAAGCAGGCTGTGTATTCCAGCTCTGACTCCTTCACCCACTTGAAACAGGTGAGCTGTCAGAACAGCCCTTGCCACTTCCAGGAGGGGAGAGAGCAAGTGCTTTTTCAGCCCTATGAAATGGAAGCTTTCACTTTATTACAATTGCAGTTAGTTCCTAATTAAAATAGAGAGCTACAGGGATAAAGGGCATCTGGAAAGGAAACTAATAAACCTGCACTTTATCTTATTGGCACTTGAGATTTATATTCCGGTAGATGGATTGGTAGATGATGGTCAAGATTTATGTATGTTCAAAAGGAGCGGCCTCAACACCAGGAAGCGTTGTTCCCCCCATTTCTTGTGACTCTGAACCCAAAGAAATGCAGCCATGGACTCTCATTTAAACTCTGCTTGTTATACCTTTGTGGTTTTACAAATGTGGAGAGGGGACACACCTCACACCTTCCCCCACCCCCATTCCCATTGGCGGTGCCTGGCCTCAGTTCATGGCCTGGTTCTTACCGAACAAAAATAAGGAGCTTGTTTTTGGGTAAGGCACATGTTGGCATCTCTTTAACAGATGGGAATAAAACTTATTTGAGATATATCCCAGAGATTCTGTAGTTTTCAGCATTTTGAATCTTGAAATTTTTAAGTCTTATTTTTCATAATCCTTATTTGACTTCAGGTCTTAGGAAGCCCCAAAACACTTCCATGTTTGTTAATCATGTACATTACTTTTAAATGTGTTTTTTAATAGCAGCTCTCTCTGCTCCCTCTAATGGAACCGATCATTGGAGTGAACTTTGCGCACTTTCTTCCTTATGGCAGTGGCCAATTTAATAGTGGGACTCGACTTCTAGGAACTTTTGGCAGTGCCGCCCTTGAAGGGGTCTCAGACTACTATTCTCAGTTGATCTACAAGGTATGTTTCTTTGCCAGGGTGCCGCCTTGCTTCACGCTGGAGAGCTTCCCACTACTGAGGAGTGTGGCTTAGTTTTGCATCTAGTTTACATGAAGTCTCCCAAGTTTCACTGAAAGTTAGGGTCAGCTAGAAGATTCAAAGTGTATCTGACTAAGTGTTTCTAATATGTATACTTGAAATTTCATAGACATAAGAATACAAATGATGGAAAATATCCATTGTATCTTTCCATATTGAGGAAACACGTTTTTCCTTCCTTGTAACCTTTGTTAACTCTTAAAATGAATCAAATTGACGGTACATAGTGGGAATAAAGGGTATGGTTAGATTTTTTTACCTTGGAAAATGAATTTTAAAAGTTTTAATATATTTCATCAAATAACTTAGGTGCTAATTGAAATTATGCACTAATTCTTAGGTTACCAAAATAGCATAAAGTCAATCAAGTTAATATTACATCTTAAATATTTTTATGATTGCATTGTAAGATCACTTTACTTCGCATCTGACTTAAACAAAGCAATTATTTTGAGAAATGTGTGAGAGTGTCTGTTTTCCTGGTGGCTTTTCTTCTGTTATTAAGATAACTGTCTCTATGCTCCCTTTGCTGTTCTCATGGCCTGGTCTTCAGTTAGAACTCCTCAGTGCAGGCTGCTTTTCAGCGTTGCTTCTCTCAGTCTTCCCTTGCACTGCACTATTATGTGTAGTTATTACAGGGTGACCCCAGCACTCCTTGGGGAGACCAAGACTCTAATGACAAATTGGTGACAAATGGAAGGCTGAGAGATAACTGAAAATCAGTTGTATTTCTTAGTATATTTGGTATCTTTAGTATTTTTTTTTTCTCTTTTTACTTCTTTTAGAGATCTTGGATAGTCCAGGTTCTCATCTGGATGTAAATTGCAATTATAGGTTAAAGATGACAAACTGCACTTCTATAGAAATAGGATATATTTTAATGAAAGTTGAGTAAAGGAATATGTAACTGCTTTTTTGCAACTTATTCAGTTTTAAAGCTGCTTTTCATTGGTTGTTGTAATCATGAAACTTAAGAATTAACAAAATTGGGTTCTTCATTTCAAAGCTGAATTCTCAAGCTGGGCCAAGTAGGCAATTGGATAACAACATCCCGTTCTGATAACCTCATGGCTATGTGTGTGTGTGTGTGTGTTTATTCTTGTGCATTTGGAAATGGAAATGCCTCTGGATTGTGTTTCATATAGTCTTTCTTCCTTGTGCTAAAAATTCACAGAATTAGGTTTTAGCAAGGTCAATGCATATTTGCTCAGTAGCGTATAATTTAAAATTTTTTGGTCTCCTGCAGCAGAATAATTTAAGTAATCCTCCAACACCCCCTGCCTCTCTTCCTCCTACACCACCTCCTATGGCTTGCCAGAAGATGGCAAATGGTTATGCAACGACTGAAGAACTTGCTGGAAAAGCTGGCGTGTTGGTGAGCCATGAAGGTATGATAACTTACACCGCTGAAGAGTCTTCTTTTGAAAGCTGTGTATATCAAAATGTCCACAGAACTATACAGTTCCATCAGCTTTGCCCTACATACTTTGGTTCTATTTGTTTGCTTTTCCAGTTGCCAGAACTTTAGGACCGAAGCCATTTCAGGTGCCTTTCAGACCTCAGGATGACTTGCTGGCTCGAGCTATTGCTCAAGGTCCGAAGACAGTGGATGTTCCTGCCTCACTTCCAACACCACCTCATAATAATCATGAAGAATTAAGGTAGATGCTGTGGGGAGGAGGGTGTGCGTGTCTGTCTGTCTGTCTGTTGCCTGCATGTATGTCTGAGTACTACATGCATACCTGGTTTCCACAGAGGCCAGAATAGGGCACTGGATTCCTGGAACTAGAGTTCCAGGTTATAAGCACACTGTGCACACTGGGAATTAAACCTGGGTCCTCTGGAAGAGCAGCCAATACTTTTAACCACTGAACCATTTCTCAGCCTTAGAAGCTACTTTTTAAAATTAGTTGCTTCTTTTAAAATATGTGCTTAGCACAATGTGTTTAGGAGTAGTACATAGTATACTACATAGTATATATATTACTATGTGTATATATATATATACAATGTATAGTATATGCTATATGCACTATTATATAGTATATAATATGTGCTCTATATAGTATAATGTATATACAGTATATATAGATATACTATATAGTATACAAAAACTTTTGAAGTATAAAGTACTCTTCAATATAAACTGCCCAAGGCATCATTACTGTTAAAGTGTAAATTAGTTTGTACATTTTTAATGTCTTTATAACTTAATCATTATACATCTTGATAATTAAGTAGACATTAAAGTTATGGGAAAACCTCCATACCAAGTGTTTCAAAGTTTCCTTTTCTTTCTTTTTTTTATTTATTTATTTATTTATTTATTTATTTATTTATTTATTTATTTATTTATTTTTTCCATACATTGTTTTGTTTTATTTTTCCCATTCAAGAACATAATTAAAGAAATAAAAATTTTTTTGCCTTTCTTCCCCTTCTCCCGGTCCCCTCGCACTACCCCCCACCCCTCCTCCCTCCCCCTTCTTCCTTGAAAGAGGGCATGGTGCCCTGCCCTGTTGGAAGTCCAAGGCCCACCCCCATCCCCATCCCTCCTGGCCTAGGAAGGAGTGCATTCAAAAAGACTCGGTTCTCAAAAAGTTAATACATGCAGAAGAGATAGGTCCTGGTGTCATTGTTTGTGGGTTCTCCATCTGCCAACTTTCGCCGCCACATTCAGAGAGTCTGGTTTGATCATATGCTCATTCAGTCCCAGTCCAGGTGGATTGGTGTGCTCC